>JAUZST010033325.1:0-28587 GCA_034779995.1 Parotocinclus haroldoi | reverse complement strand
TACAGTACATAATAGATGCGACACACATAGCAACTATGACCTGCGTATCTTCCACCTCATTGTCGTTACTATAAGGTCTGCTACCTTACTACATACAAATTAGGCACAGGTAAAATCAAACTAGGTAAATGTAAATAATTAAATACATTGTACGAGTAAACCAATACAACATGTAATAACATGAGTCTGAAAATTCAAAAAAAACGATACAAAGCTATACGATAACAATGCTGGAAGAAAAAGTTACATCTTAGTATTTAACAGACCTTTGTCTACACCGAACCTGCCTACTGTTCTCAATAATGGTGTCTGATTATAAAGGTAGCCAATGGGGGATATATAGTCAGCTTGTAGCAGAATCTTTCCCCAAGGGAAGTGGGACACAGCACATGAACAACCAATCGACAGTCAATTCACACAGCCTAAGGTTGCCAGGTATAGACGGTGAATTTCTAAAGACCGGTTTACCAGGTCCAGGGATTATCCTTCTGGAGTTACATAGCCCCCACAGTAACGTGACCCCCCCGCCCACCTAACTGTGGTGTGAAGGCCTAGAGCATAGTAAGAGCTTGTTGTTAAACGTTTACTCTTTGCCCATCTGTATAGTCAGACTGAAGACCAGACATCTGTTTAGATAAGAACATGGCAAGCTGACAAACGGGTCACTAGGATATCAGCAGAGACGTCCTATCTGATTCCATTTTGTGATGGATATAATGTGCACGTGACTGATTGCAGCCATGTCATTAATAGACTCATTTCTCTCATAGATAACACATTACATGCCCCAAGGTCGAATCCATCCATTCACAGCACTTCACCCAACAAATCATAAGATCAAGTTCAGCTAGTGACTAGAAGCCCTTACTCTGTCAAGTGTTTAGTTCCATTGTGATTTACAGTAGTAATTCCTGATACCAAATGACAGTGGGGTCATCACAGATGCAATTTATGAACAGTACATTTAGAAACATTTAAAAGCTGACTGTTTCATACTTATGACTTCCTTAACTCACTTAATGTAATGTGGCTTTATTCTTTATTGTTATTATCATTATTATTATGAGTCATTCCACCAAATGGGTGACATTTGCTTGTTGTAACTTATTAATTAAACACCATTTTCTATAGTTTTCTATAGTTTTTTTTAAACAATCTAACAAAACATAATTAATTATTCTTAATAAATATTGGTCTTATATCCATTCATTTTATTTTAGCATTTTTTTCCCTCCCGTTACTGTTACTCACTCCTGCTACTCTTCATCAAGTAACAGGACTGAGAATTAGCAAATACATAAAATGTAAGCACATGGCTCCCAAACTAACTTCATTAGGGCTTTGAGCGTATTGTAATGATTTACAGAAATTATTTCTTTCTAATTAAAAAACATAGCATCTAAAACTAATTTCGGTAACAGTTAGTAAGTAGTAATCGTCCCTCACTGCTATAGTTACAATACAATCAAATACTTACTTACTCAGAACATCCAGATTATGCTAGGCTAACAGGACTGAGAAATGGCTCTCATTTGATGAAATGGCTCTTATAGTATTTATGCAATACTATTATACAATATAGCATGTGTATTATACAACATAATATAATATACAGCATGGATAATAGTTTTGGTGGTATAAAATCAGATGTGTTGTATTTGTATTAATAGATAGGTCAGCAGAATAAATTGCACGGGTCCGCACAACTAGACTGTCTTGCGTTTAAGAAACTGTCAAAAGCTTCACATATTCGCTCCAGTCATATCAGAACATCCTGACAAAAGAGACAGATATTCAGTTTAAATATTTCTACTATAAAACTGAAATTGCTTGAGCCACCCGGACATTGTGTTGTTTTTGACAACACAGCCCATGTTGCTCTTTCTGAACAGACGTGCATGGTCACTCGTCCTTGCTAAAATGTTGAACTTAAGGGAGATTGCAGACGTCAATCAAAGGAGGCGCCCTCTAATGGTGACAGATCACAGACCCTTGGAGCCACCTGAAGATGGATGGAAAGCACCAAACGACCTTTAGAAAAGATCAAAGCTACCCAGATCGGGCACGTTTGGCTGTTTAACCTTTTCATCTTAAACCAGTCTAAATGTTGTGACCCCCAACCTGCTGATCCAGGTGACCCCCATATGAAGGCACCTGCCCAGAGCCAAAGTAGGTATGCCAGACAAATGAGTTTTATATTACACTGAAGAGGTTATATGTGTGAGAAAGCTGAAGCTGCTTGTAGTAGCTGACAAGTCACGTAAACAGGCTGCATATCTAACTCCAAAATATTAGTTTGTGTTTGTGAAAGATGAACAGACGTAACTGAAATATGTACAAGACTAATAAACAAAAACATATGCAAATACTACATTAGTACTTTGTAGTTTTATATAATTATTAACTAAACAACAGACGTGACGTGTTCTGATTATTATTATTATTATTATTTTTTTTACCACATACGTAGGCAAGAGTTAGACAAAAATACATGGTTATTTGCATTCCTGCAGTGAGAGTGTGGACAATTATGCCATTTCCCGTACAATTTATCTGCCTGCAGCACCTTGATCAATTGGGCTGCAGCTGCGGAGGCCATGCAAGTCAGGCAGATGGAGAAGATTGGGGTTAAACCTTGCCTGACCTCTACACGAATGACTGCTGAGATTGTCTCCATACCTGTAGCTGATCAAGGAACTAGGGAGTTCAAGGCTGCCTGTCCGGCCCTGGGTCAAGGCTAGAGAGAATGGGCTTTATAAAATGTGTTGGACACTGAGCCCTATCATTTTGGGGGATAACAGACAAAGCAAAGGGAAAAAAAATAAGGTTGGGATACAGAACAGTATCGATAACTGTTTGGGAGAAAATAACAAAGGGTCCGTTATTCTGTATGATTCAGTCGCAATATGTTTTTCAGGAGGGGTAGCTGTGCATTAGATGCAAGTTCTTTCCACATTCCTCTTTTGCCTTTCCCCAAAAAGCTACTAGGCTAGAACTGGCCAAACCATCTGGCATAGTCTTAGCCCAAGGGCACTCTGGCCCTTCCACTTCAGTCCCAATTAGCCAAATCGCATTTCAAAAGTGCTTGAATGTACCTGCCAGTGGTTAAACTCTTCAGGTGTCAGAGGGTTTGACTAAACCTGAGGCAGACTGAGTCGCTGCACAGAATGCTATGGGATTAATGCTAACAAAAGGCTGGAGATATCCCCTAACACCTGTGCAGGTACTGTGGTTACTGGAGTGCCCACTAATGGGTAAAGCCTTTGGTCCAGTTTACAGGTGCTCAGAACCTAATCTTCTGGCTTGCAGCACAGCTTGGGTATCTGCTTTCCTTTATTCGTGTTCTCTAGATTCGGCTCTTGCCTGACAGGCAGAGGGCTTCCGACCAGTCTTGGAACATAAGCCCAGTAATCAATCATTTACATCAGTAATTAGGTCCCAGTGTCGAAACAGGAACTGAACCCAAGCTACGACACAGGTTGTGTGCGGAAAGCTTGGCGCCATGCTCAGCAAATGTGAGGTAATGGAGGCTTCTGATTGGGAGAAAAAGCACGGAAAGATCTGAGGTCCAGAGTCTTGGGGGTGTTTCGTGCTACGCTGTGGTTCTGTACCCCAAGGTTCTCACATTTAGACACGTATCAGTTAACTATAACACTGTAGGCGGTAAGTCTTTGTCTCCCACGCCTTTTATGCACCTTGGAAGACCAACAGTAAATTATAACAGTGGGGACTGCATGGAAAACGTAAATAAAACAAAAAGCGTTCATTACATTGACTTTTATTTTATTGCAGACAGTATGAATCATGAATAATGAATTTCTATTTTATTACAATTCACTCTATCCTGAAATTTCAGGATCATTTCAGGCCTGCAAGACATTCAAAAATGACGGGGCAGTTTAGGGCTAGTAATGAGGTAAAAAAAAAAACCAAACAAAATAATTATGTACAATCAACAGGCTATCGATCTCGATTTGGTACAAAAGCAATATCCATAAAAGGCTTTGAGTCTCTGAGGACCAAACATGGGCATAGGGTCTCCAGTTCAACAAATGCGTGAGAACATTAATGAAAAGTTTAAAAACAATGTTCCGCTAAGACAGATTAGAAGATATTTGCATTTTTCTTCACTGGCAGTGCATAATATCATTAAACAATTCAAGGAATCTGGAGGAATTTCAATGCTTAAAGGCCAAGGGCAAAAGCTAAACCCCTAACAAGACAATGCAAAATGGTAAATCATATGAATATGCAAATCCCTCCCAATCTTTCTTCGAGGAACATTGTTTTGACCCTTTCAAGGATTTTCTCACTTATTGTTAACAAACTGTGGACCCATTACCCACCTTTGCACCTTTGACTCCTTTATGGGTACTGCATTTGTACCAAATCATGATTACAATCATGTCTTGACGTCTCATTATTATTATTATTATTATGATTATTATTACTACGTGTTGCAGGCCTGAATGCAGGAATGCATGTTTTTCAACACAGTAATTGAAGTTGGCCAAACAGATCATTAAGATCTCAGGTTCATACTGTCCGCAAGTCAACGCAAGGACGACTGCGTCTTTTTTATTTGCATTTTTCGTACTAACGCATACTTAAAATCTTCTTCCGTTAGCCAAAAATGATTCACTGCAACCCTTGCTATGATTGAGAACCAACCCCAGACCCCAAGCTATAGCAGGATATTTAAATGCAAAATGCTTAGGTTATAAGGTTGTAGCCAAAGAATTATCAGATTATCCAGAAAAAAAAGAGGCAATTCATGGGTGGGGTAAAACATCAAAGGCGGCAACTCTTAGTGCCTGCACCTTGGGTAGAGTTGAGACATGCGGTGCATTGTTGAGGGAACATATTGACATGGGATGACACATAGCACTCAACACTATGAAGACAGGAACGTAGGAGGAAACCGTCTTTCGGCAATACAGATCATTTTGAGACGGGTTTCAGGGTGACTTTGGATTGCCGTCAAATTTAGAGTTAACACCCATATAGCAATGCTAACACACATTGTTTAAATGAATAGGCATGTTGTTAACTCGGGTACTCAGAAAAGGCGTCATAGAGAAGTGTCTTTACCAGTTCTGTTCCACGGAATAGTGACTAAATGATCATTTCAGACACAGCCCATAACATCAAGCACCTCACGTGGTAAAGCAGTGAAAATGTGATTAGAACGAACACAAACAAAGCAGACGCTGGCTGCACACAACCAAGAGGGAATGATGCCAGTTGAAGAAACAATCATTCCAGAACAGCTAATGCTAACAGCTAATTCGCTTCAAGAGTGTAAACATTTCCATTTGCAAACGATTTTTTTCCTCTTGGGCACATGCATATCATAGTTCCTACTTAATTCTTAATTGGTCATTCTTACAATTAACATCTAGGCCACCCAAGGAGGATGGGGTCCCTTTCGAATTTTGTTCCTCCCAATGTTTTCTCCTTACAGCACATAGGGACTTATCCAAAGCCACTGTCGCCCTAGACTTGCTCAATTTGGGATTGGCTTCATAACATTATATAATATTGCCGCTAGATTATATAATAAGCCGCTTTGAGACAATAAATAACGTAAAAAGTGCTATATAAAGAAATCTGACTTGACCTTTTACGTAAGTAGTTAATGCAAAGTAAATTCACGTAAATTCACGCAAAACAAAACATGCCATAAGTGTGCCATTAATAATTATAGCCGTTAAATACAGATGCTAAAAGGTTTTTCATTTTCCTATTATATGAGATTCCATCTTTCCTGTTACAACTGCTATTACAATATCGCTGCATTATCACGTTATGAACGCTAGCTTCATTTTGAAAGCCTTACTTCATCCATAACAATTCTCTCCAAAATAGGGAACACAGTAGCTGTGTTTCACATCGCAACGTTATAAGAGAAAGGTTTAGTTGGTTAATGGAATGATCTTGAACGTTTTACCACCGATCGACAGGCATCTGTTACTGAGTCACCAAATTACACTACCAGCATGGCCCTTTGCATAATCTAAATCATTAGGGAATGTGGCCAGCAGCAAAACTTCTGACAGACATGACAGGTTTAATCATAATTGTATGATTGTGTGCATCCAACACATTTGACAAATTGCTCCAATTAATAATTAAAACCTTTAGGTGTTTTGTCTTTTATTATTATTCATGATTGTACCGAATGCAAGTTACCTTTGTTAATTCAGAATATTGTACAGTACTGTAATAAAGCCTTAGGCATTCACAGTAGATATTCTGCTTTTACTTTATTTCAGTTTTTTGACAAACCCACCTTATTGCTCCACCTTGTAGACGTAAATTCAGAGACAGGACCTCATCTGTTGCTGCACAGTTAGTCATTATCTAATCAAGGGATGCTGGTGGCACCTGTGGCTGGTTGACTATTATAAGTCCAGTGGTGACACTGAGGTGGTTTAAAACTCCAGCAGCACTCCTATGTCTGAACCACTTACACCAACACAAAACTTGCCAACACCACGTCAGTATCACTGCTGTACTGAGAATGATCAAACGTATGTAGAGAAAGAGATGGACTATAGTCTGTAATTGTAGAGCTACAAAGTGAAGTGACCACAAAAAAACAACAACAATAAACAGAATATAAATGTCAAAATACAGAATGAATGAGACTTTTGTACATTACTGTATACCGTATGGTGGTTCCGACCAGGCAAGTATCTTATTCCTTTGTGTCCAATATTTAATCACTTGGAATAATTGGTAAACACAACAAACGCGCATTGGGATCTCCAACAAAGTACTGTCTTGAGAAAATCCTCTTTTATTGTGGGATGTTTCTTCGGTTTAGGAGACAAACACAACACAGATATAAGCAAAACAAACTTCTGCACGCTGCACTGGATTATTTTCCTGTGGGAAAACTAGTTGTCGAACATTTTTTTTCCCCTCTTTGTGTTGTATTTATGGTGCAACTGCCTAGACTTAATTCCATAATCACCCTGCCCTGGTGCTGCACAGGCACAGTGGGCCGTCCCTTGCCGAGGCAGTGAATAGGAGCGGTGCAACCTGGGATACGTTTGGATCATTCCAACACCTGCCTTTCCCACAATCTCACATGAATGGTTGCTCTATGAGGTCAACCTGAGACATTTACAAGATAAACGATCTGGGGTTGTGGGATTTCATGTTGTCCTTTTCTCTTGAGTCAACACAATTATTTGTGGTAGATCAAGACATCATTATAGAGCGCTCTGAGTTTACGACTTAGTCTCGCGGGTTGAGCATGGACTGATTTTGTCTACTGTACGACGATCGTATTTCATTTTCATGTAAGTCATAAGACGAAACAGTTCAGCAGTTTCGGTGATCTGCCAGGATTTTTCACCTTTGGAGAAACGGGGAAAATCGTTGGCCTCTGTGGGTTTTGATTAGCCTTAATGACCCACCAATTGGGAAGTTGTGTTTAGAACACAGAAGGATGTGGTGGAGACAATAAGTAAGCAAGAGAGCTTCAGAACCACAAACATGTCTAATGAGACATGTACGGTTAGCAGCTAACAAGGTTTCTCCTAAATAGCCAGAGCACAGGGAAACACAAAAAGGTCCCCCTTAGGAGTCTGCTCAAAACACGACTGACAACCACGAAAATGGCCACAACTCCCTCACTAGACAATTACTGGAGCACCTGGGATACACCGCTCTGACTGATACAAAATAATTAACAGATTCTATTTTCAGGTTCTAGTTTCAATAAACTATATACAGATTGTATGCACTGTAATGACTATTTCTATCTATCAATAACCGATTGGCCAATGCTTTTAATCGTGTTTTTTTTTTTATTTGTATTTTCTATGCTCTTGCCCTAGTTGTAGACCAGCTAAATGAGCTGACCAGTAAGCAGAGTTAACCCCACGGAAACATGACAGCTGGGCACAACCTGTTATAATTAATCCAGTCCTAACACCTGTTTGATGCTCACCACTCCCACACGTACTCCGTTAGCCCCTAGACATATGCCAGGGTTGAGTCTCTCGTGGATCAATTTAGTGGTTAACACAAAGAAATAAACACAGATGCTCCCACGAAACAAAGACGTCAAGCAGCACTTTTGCTTTTTATATATCGTTCCTCTGTTCCTCACCTCTGCAGGACTTTGTAAAGGTTCAAATGGCATTTCGTTTTTGGAAACGGGATGTTGGAAAAGGTCTCGGATGAAGAAAGTTCCCGCAGTAATCGTTTAGAATAGTTTTCCAACAGAGGAGCGTACGAGAAAAAGGTCTAAAGTGTAATTTTGAATTTCATTGAACCTGTATTACTTTTATATAAAGAAGCAAATGTTTAGGAGCAAACGCCTTTGTTTAGCTACAGTTTATTATATAAACTGTTTACTTACGCTAACAAAGAAGATACTACTGTTGCCTGTTGGGTGTAGTTTCTTAAATGGCATGGCCTTTTTCACAAGGTGTACAAAGTATTTTGCTACTGTACTTTAGCATATTTTTGCACTATAGTTGCTTATTTCATTAACTTAATATTTTATACTTTTACTCACTACATTTCAACGGTAAAAATCCGTGTTTTTACTCATTCAATAAACCGTTCCGTACCATGGTTGTGTACCTCAAAAACAGACATCCTGTTTCAAAAGTCGAGTTGCTATTTTAAATAATAGGCTTATTTTTTAACAAATAGTAGTATGTGCCTTTATTCTCCTACCTCAGTCAAATAAAAGCCATACTTCAATTTCACTTGAGTAGTTTTTAGAACAGAATAGGAGTACTTTCACTTAAGCAAACAACTTGTATACTTCTTCCAAAGATAAATGTGATTATCCAAAGAAAGTACATTTCAGAGACATATATCACAATATGTCAATGTCTGGGCAAAAATTAAGTAGATCATTGAAACAATTTTTATTCTATGCTTAAATAAACGAAACTTTGGCAAACTATGCCAACACAACGGCGATGATTTAGTGATTTAATAGTAATGAAAAAAGGGTGATAAACTGTGAGAGTTCCAAATCTATACGCAAAAATATGAAATAGTGCATTCTCCGTTCCTTCATCTCCTTCAAATACAAATGAACTGGCTTAACACTGACTTCCATTTTATTAGCAATCAGAGATGGCCCTTATGTGACCAGTCAGTGGTGACACACTTCCTGTGGGTTTGTCTCTTTCCGGTCCAATCTAGTCTAACTGGAGCGCGATCGTTTGATAAAATTCTGGGCTCCCTTTTGGTGATCCCGGTCACGTTAAGACAGCCTCATTACTCAGAATCTGCTCCCTTGGGTTGAACTTGGAAAAACATGCTGGAACTGCAAACGAGCCAAAGAGAAAAATGGGGCAGAAAACTTTTATCTGATAAACTGTGCTTTGGCCAGTACTTTTAAATGGTGGAATAAAATACAGACTGATGTCCCAAATGCAGATGGCTGGATTGTGAGCGTACAAACTAATTCTGTATGCATTTAGCTTAAACAGTTTCATATATGTATATCCCAATTGCTCAAGTAAAAACATACAGTACTGTGCAAAAGTCACCATTAGATTTGTTGTTTTAGAAATGTTATAATAACCATAAACAGTATAATTTGGATGTGGCACTTCATAAAACTCTTTCCTCTGATCTTCATTTCAATCTTTGAAATGGTTTTTGCACATGATAGATATTTCACACTCTCCTCCTTCCTCCTCCTTAACTGCTACCCTTCCAAAAATCATTCCTGGTCAAGCTTATTCGGATTGTAGAACGGTCAACTTGGTATCCCCATGAAAGAAAGGGTGATTTTGCATACACATTTCCTATATTTATTTTTCAGTTGCACACTAATAAGCACATATGGTCATTATACCATTACTACAAATGGTGTACATCTAATCTTCTTGTGTCCTCATACTTTTGGACAGTACTATATGTGGCTATATGTGACTGACAGGCATGACACATTTGTTGAAAAAAGAAGCAGAACAACACTTAAAATAGAATGTAGAAAACTAGGGCAACGCAAAGTGCTATGCGGACTAAGGAATTTGCTTTTAGTTTACAAAGATGACAAAAGTGACGTGCCGATCCTCTTATTTCCCCCTGGCAAATTACCATGGATATGGTATGTAAAGAATGAGAAGTACTGTGCTTTGGCCAGTACTTTTAAATGGCGGAATGGAATACAGACTCATGTCCCAAATGCAGATGGATGGAATGTGTATATCCCATTGCGCAGGTCCACGTTCAGCACAGCACCACATCCAGTATGTAGTATGTCCTTAATACAAAAGCAGCTAAGTGAAGATTCTGTAAACATACAGTACTGTGCAAAAGTCACCATTAGATTTGTTGTTTTAGAAATGTTATAATAACCATAAACAGTATAACATTTTGTCTACGCTTGGACCCAGTAATTTCAAACTTGGATTTGGCACTCCATAATACTCTTTTCCCCTTTTCATTCTAACCTTTGTGCGCTTTTGCAAAGGATAGATATTTCACACTTCTCCTTCCTCCTTCGTGGCTGCTACCCTTCCAAGAAAGACCATTCCTGATCAAGCTGCTTCTGATTATAGAAGGGTCAACTTGGTATCCCCATGAACGAAAATGTGTTTTAATGCGTACACTTTTCCTGTATTTTCTGGTTGCACACTAATAAGCAGACTGATAATCACATGTGGTCATTATACTATTGCTAAAAGTGGTGTATATCTAATCGAATTGTGGCCTAAGACTTTTGACTATATGTGGCCTACAGTAAGTGAGAATCACTGACTGACAGGCATGACGCATTTGTTGAAAAAAGAAGCAGAACAACACTTAAAACAGAATGTAGAAAACTAGGGCAACGCAAACTGCTATGTGGACTAAGGAATTTGCTTTTAGTTTACAAAGATGACAGTCGGCAGCCTCTTCTTTCCCCCGGCAAATTACCATGGATATGCTATGTAAAGTATGAGGACTTCAAACGCATCAACCATACAGAGGCAAGTTATAAATAGCCACATTATGTACATACTTGTGGTCTGACATTTGAGTTTTTAAGGACTTGTTGCCCCATAATGAGGGTTAGCACAGAAGGCCAACCACAACATCAACATCAACAACAATAATAAAGAGCTTGGATGGGGTAGTGGTCAAATACATTAACCCAGTTCTACTGGGACCCGGACTTGTCTCCTAATTGTGTCTCCTAACAGGCAGGATGGCGAATTATATGGAAACAAAACTGGCTGTGTCAGAAGGAGGGAAGGGCGGTCTGGTTATTATCCCCTGGTGCTGCAACAGTGACCCCTACATAGTCCTGAATGGACCAACATTATGTCCAGGGTACCCATATACCTGCACCCTGTATAGGCACAAGATCCCGTGCAACCTTGACCGGAAAAATTGGGATTAAAACTGTAAGTATTATTATTATTATTATTATTATTATTATTATTATGTCCTGTTTGTCATGGTGGTTTATACTGATTTATCAACTTTAATTTAATCCACATTCTATAGAAACGTTCCAGATGTGCTTGCATGTGTCCTTGCATATTACAAAACCAGCAGTTAGAAGTTAAAGAAGTTAAAAGTTTTTTTCTTTCACCCTAGGTGTAAATGAGTGAGTGAAAGTGTGATGCCCTGACTAGCAAATACCACAAAATTCCATAAGGTCCAGACCTATCGTGACCATAACCAGGATTAAGCACTTACAAAAATAAAACAATTAAAAGAAAGAACGTTAAAGATTACAGACTAGGGTCTCTACTGGTCTTCGCTAACAGAACCCGGTCCCGCCAGAATGCGGTAACTCCCACCATCGTGATTCCAAGGACTTCCCAACGAGGACTCATTTTATAATCTATTTTGTTAATTTTATTACTAATCTAAATTGTTTTAATGATTTAAATTGTTATTTACTTAATTTGCTATAATTGAATATACTTTTAAGTATTTTTTAATTAACATTTAGGCCACCCATGGAGGAGCCTTTTTGAATCTCCCAAGGTTTCTTCCTTCTATTTTCAGGGAGTTTTTCCTTGCCACTGTCGCTCTAGGCTTGCTCAATTTGGGACTGGCTTTTTTAGATAACATAAGGTTGTAAAGTTGCTTTGGTTTAAATAAAGTACTTTACACAAATCCAAAGAAATACTCAAAGGGCAGTCACATTTGGTTAGTGGAAAAAGCTTGACCCTTAATATCAGAGCATCGACTAACCAAATTCATGCTATAAAATTGGGTTGCTTTGCAAACTGCCAAGTCATAGGCTGGTTCCTGTTGTGCCTTTTTTGGTTCTACCCCCAGAGAATCCAAGGTGTTCTGTCTCAGAGGAGTACTGACAGCTGCAGAGGCTGATTTAAGCCTCATTTAAGCCAACTTGTCTGGTCTTTTGGTGCATGGCCCCTTGTTCAGTTCTTTCCTTGTGTTTGGCTAAACATTGCTCTGTGTTTTGAGCTTTGCTCTCCAAACTTCCGCCATCTTGACTCACTGTGTTCTACGAGGCACTAATTTTGCAACAGCCTCACATTGCCTATTTCCTTGTACCACACTTGCTTTTGTTCCTGTTTCTACCTTTCTACCTAAGTTCTTGTCGCTTTGTGTTCAGCGATTGTTCGCCTGATTCCTCAGAACTGCCCTGCCCAACACAACACCCATAGATGAAATCACATATCCTGCTATGAAATGGCTTTCTGAAAATGTATTCTTAAATTTTTTTCCATTAAATAAGGGTGTATTCGTTCTACAAAAAATGTGAGTCATTTTACATTCTTACATATGTTATATAGGCTGGGGCTGGGTCGCTTTTACAGTCTTGGTCCTCTTCTTCACAACATAAGGTTTCTTCCTCATAACATTTAGGGAGTTTTTCATTGGCACTGTTGCCCTGGTATTGATTAATTTCGCTTAAATGGGACTTTGGACCTAGATATTTGTAAAGCTGTTTTCAGAAAATGCTCCATTGCAAAAGGCACGACATAAAAAAAAAACTGACTTTGAATTTATTTACTTAGGAATGCAAGCTCTGAAACGGCAGGTGATATTTTGTTAGTTTTATGTAGGCATATGCAGAAATACAAGAAGAGAGTGAACATGACTAGCAAAGGAAAGCAAAATAAACATAGAATGGGTCGTAAAGGTCCAATTAGAAATCGGTCGGAAGTTACACAAGTTGTCATCATTGAAAAGACACTACATGTCCAAAAGTTTTTGGACCCCACTTCTAAATACTGTTCTTTGTTATTTTAGTAACAGTCACTGCTAGGTTCAGAATATGAAGGACACTAATACTAATCTGTTTAGAAGAACAATGGCAATGGGTTCTACTGAAAACATCAGTGGCTCAGTTTGTAATTTTAATAAGTTTCCATCTCCCCAGCTTTAATTAGCAGACTTGCACTGAGCCTTGAGTTAGGGCTTATTGTTCAAAATCAGTGCCTGACCTCAAAGAGTTGTACCATGTGCTTCTGACAAACACTGTCAGAAGAGTGAAGGCTGTTGTAGCAACATGTAGTTTTTGGATGTACAGAAACTTTTGCCTAAATGGTAAAGAAGAGCAAATAGTTTTTACCCTTATAGATTGTTTTACCTTATCAAATGGTGAGCAGCAAAAATCAGGCATCAGCACAAAGTTTCAAGCTTTTTTTTTTCATTATAGTGGTGGGGAGAAATTATCGGATTATTTAATTGTGTAACTGTTTTCTCTGAAGCACAAATGCGTCATGAGTTGCGTTCACAGCCTGCCAAGTGCTATCCTCGGATATCCTCAGGTGGGGCTTAGTCTACCAGGTTTTGGGTAAAGCAGGTCAATTCCAGTAGGTATCATCTTCCCCTAAGCAAAGTAATAAAATATAAAAAAAGCAAACATTTGGAGAGTGCAAAACACACAAATCAAGCTAGGAAGGCTGGTCAAAACACTATTTAGTCATTAACAACCAACACACTTATTCATCTGATAAATACTGTAAATATCAGGTTGGGATCGCACCGAAATGAAATGAATTTCAGCACAGCATTTCCTACGCAAATTGGAACCAAGATGCCTTCAACTCAAAAGTTTAACCTGAGTCTTAGCCCTAAACTTAGCCCTAGGCCAGTGACTGTTCAGTGGCCCTGTCATTGTCATGCATCAGCGAGTCTGAAACCCTGGGGGGTAACGTGGCTTGTTGGGACAACCTCCATTGTACTTTCAGGGTTGGGAAGAATTAAGAACCTGACCCACCCCTCAACGCTCCAACCCCCTCAGCCACCTTAGTTACCTTAGCGTTGAAGAGCGGCAAGGTCTATTGTGTCTGGGCAACAATGACAACAAAACAACACCAACAAAACTGGGACTTGCCCACCTGAGTATCCACCCCTTGGACACTTGGCCCATCAGTCTTACGGACCCAACCCTTGACTCCCTGTAGATTCAGGAATGTCAGACTTTTCTGTTTCGGCTGCAGCTGTCAAGAGGATTTACAGCGGAATAAGTACAACAGCAAAGTTCACTCCCACATAACTAACTCTAACGAGTAGGCAGCTTTCCCAGATCAAACCTCCTCTGTGCAGAAATTATAAACATGGTGGCATGGTTAACTTTGAATTACAGGTGGTTTATTATACATTAAGTTGCACATCTAGGAAGTTGATAAGACAAAGTGCTAGCTGCTATTGCGCTTATATTGCAAAATGCTGCTCAGTGTAATATCCAAACGTTGTTCATTCATATTTGCTTAATCTATATCAGGGTGCAAAGCGGGAACCATACCTGGACAGAGGGCCAGGTCATCACCCATAAACCCATAACCAAACACGTATCTAACACGCCTCGTCTCTGTAGTACACTAAGAAAGCCCACATAGACGCAGGGAGAACATGCAAACTCCTCATAGGCAGTTGACATGCCATGGACGTTGTGCACTAACCGTACCACCCACTCCAAAGTTTATATGAACTTGGATATTTGGATATATATACGAATTTTCGGTCACAAAAAAGCAAAACGGCAAATGGTCAAGCTTTTAATGGTCTTAAATTTAAATAATTATTAAGAAACATATGCACAGGATAACTTTTCCCATTGATTGTGTTAAGTGGTGATGCGGTAAACATCATAACGCTTCAAAAAAAAACCTCCGTGCTTAACCACGTCCCATGTCTTTCGCAAATCATGCTTCTTTCCCTTTTTCACCATCTTGTATTGCCTTTCATTTTGCTTCTCCCTGTTTTGTTCCACTTATCCCCCCATCCGTGCTCCCCCATGACTGCTTTGTGGCATGAGACTGCATGTGAAATTATGATGCTTTTGCATCATTGGTTCATGCCAGCTAGAAAACAGATTTTCAACGCGTTGTTTACTGTAATGCAGGTTTGAACGGTTTAACAAAAGCTTAACCTGTGAAACAAGTCGTCAAGCGAAATTAATATCGATGGATATTGCTTTAGTGGCGTATTCTGTTTATGCTAATGTCAGGTAAACAAAAGGAATTAGAGATACGACTGAACACACAACCGGAACGCCACCATCGACATGGCGACCTTAATGCCACTGCTTTTCCAATCCATGGAAAATCTTTATAATGACAGAAAATACAATACTGTACTGTTACAGCACTGTCTGAGGGAAAGCCATGACACTTAAGAGGATGGTCTGACAGACCTGATAGTAGAAACACCACGCTCAGAGAAAGCAATGCTGCCCTATTTTAAAACACCTGTGTCACTGCTGGAGAAAAAAAATTGTCCAACAACCAAAACTATCCAGCCAACAGCATCCTGTTGGCAGCATCCCTGACCACTGATTATGGACTAGAACATGGCGAAAACAAACAATGTATTGATTGATGGTCATGAGGTGAGCAGGGGCTCATAATCATTTAAAGGAACAGGCACTCAAAATCAGTTGTTCCAAAAAGAGCTGTTTAGACAGAGGGTCCACCGCTATGCTTGATCTTTTTGGTATTTTGACCAAAGGATGTCGGCCATTCATTAAGACTTCTTTATGTTCCGTTAAGTTCTTTAAATTCCGTTAACTTGTGGGACTGGGTATAATGCGCCACCTTTAATGTTATAGCTGTTGGTTATATACAGTATATACCCTCATATATATTTAGAATTATAACTCTTTTACAGAAATAAAAGTTCTCTTCTGCCACCTGACATCATAGAAAACGAGAAGTAACCAGAAGTAATCATTATTTTAAAGGATTCAAACATAATATCGTGCCACTGCTTAATTAAGTGTTTTATATAACATATGATGTCGTACCCTGTTAAATAACTACAAGTGTTTCAAAGGAAATGTACTTTGATTAACTAAAAGTCTATATCTTTGATACATTCAACAAATAACCAAGAGGTATTAAAAAGAAATATTTCTGAAGCTCTAAACATTGGACATCTGGATACATCATCCTATCTTTAGATTAGATTTATATAGGACCTGAAAAATATGCTGTACATAACCTATATGATGTACACAACACATTTCAAGATTGTCCACGTCTTTAAAAAAGTCCCAATTATTCTAAAATGTACATTTACAACATTTAGCAAATGCCTGCATCTAACTGTGACCTACAACAGATACAGTCTTACAAGGTACTACCCAAGCTAGATGAGGGCTAGGTTTTAAGGACCACCAGTGACAGCTTGGAAGTGTTTGCAGACATTTTTTGTCTCTGCTCGTCTTGATTATTGCAATTCTATTCATATGGTCTTCACTCTGATTCTATTTGAATTCTACAGTACATCCAGAACTGTGCGGTGAGAATTCTTAGTCAAACCAAAAAAATCTGGTCACATCACTCATGATCATCTAACCCAACTGCACTGGCTCCTGGTTCACAAATAAAATTCAAATCCATTCACAAAATTCTAATATTGACACTTAAATCCCTCCATGGTCTTGCTCCACTCTCTCCAATCTCTTCAATTTAGTACATCAGCACACTCGTACCCGGTCACTGTGCTTCTCTGATTCGAACCGTATCTCTGTCCATAGGTTCAGGCTTTTCTCCATGGGTGGGAGATCCTTTGCTGTGGCTTCTCCCACCCTCTCTCTTCCTACGTCCGTTCGGACTCTACTTTCCTGGACTTTAAATCTCTCCAAAAAATGTTCCTCTGTTACTTCACCATGAGTCTTACTGTACCGAACTATGACTCTTTTACGTTAAGTGTTGATTGCATTTCATTTATATTGTTCTATTGAGAAGCGTCCCTGGGTTCTGTGTTGGGGTCTTGGGTTCTTGGGTAAGCGTTCGGACTTAAATCCCGGAAATTCAGGACTAATTGTCCTGTTCACTTCTGTTTTAATATAATAAACAAACATTTTGTTCCTTGAAATGCAAAAGCCCTCATAATTGAAAAACCAGTTCCAGAAGAGTGGTATCAACAGGTACGTATGTTCGTCTTGCTAAAGCTAGTTCTCTTGCTATGAGGAACACATGGCAAAAATCACAGGGGTATCTGGGTTGTGTCATACTGACTGACAGTTGGGTGTAGGCACACCCTGAGCAAGAGTAATAACAAACCGTCTCGGCCACCCACCTGACCCTCCCCAAAACTCACCATCTTGAAGCACCTATATTACGCTGTCAGGAAAGGGGCTAATGAATGAACAAGGTTCCGGGATCATCGGTTATTTTTGGATTTTGAAGTTTAGGGGGCAGGGGCCACAGGTGACTGAACTGAACAAACACATGTTGGCATGCTTCTTTGATTCCAATGAAAAACCTGTTCTGCTCTATACAACAGTTGAATTGCCTCATTCTAAGCATTTTCTATTACAAAGTGAAAGTATTTCCCCTATTAAAACAACACTGATTTCCAAGGCACGGCTACACACAATTATGTCTGGGATAGCCATAACTGCATAGTAGATCTTTGCCAAGAGCTTTGACAGTATTTTGGATTTAGAAATCCCATGTCATCCTACTCCTCTGATTGCTGGAATACTGCTTAGTACACAGATTTCTCCCAATTTCATGGCATCTCAGAAAGTTTGAAATATGTCCACTGTAGAGTAGTCGTAACCTCAAATTGTAACCGTGTTTCGTTTAAAGCCGCAAGGATGACCAGCTACTATATTTATTGTTGGCCATTGGCATTGAAAAAGCAGTAAAATCTCTCGATTTCCTGATTTCTTAAATCAATCAAAAAACCATGATAATCAGCAGTGATTGATATTGTTTTTCATACTTTTAATTTCTTTTCCACCATTGTCTGCAGCTTTTCTAACACCCTGGCACGGGAGACATGCAGACCTGAGCGTGAGCCTGCCCTGAATAAATCAGTTTCTGACATGAATTTAAATCTATTTAGGTATTTCAAATACAGCATCAGGAAGCATGTATCTTAATCGACAAAATTAAGTAGAAAAAAAAAGTTGACTACTATACTGCTCACAAAATTTGAGATGACATATCTCATAAGGAAATATCCCCTAATTTTTGTGAGTAGTGTACTATTCCAATTAAAAAAAACAGAAAAAAGAACAGAGACCTGTTTAGGGCAAGGCCTTACTGATGTATTTGGATCCAACTTTCAAGAATCAAAAGGGTTGGTTTTAAATCAAGTACGTCAAAGAATAACACCCTTGGACTTTAAAATGTGACATTATAATTTTCACAGTAAATATTATTTTAAAGGCACAGTTTGGTTTTAAGGGCAGCATGGTTAATGTGGGTAATGTTGTCGCCTCACACCTCCGGAGAGCTGGGAACCACTGTCTGTTTGGAGTCTGTGTGAAGACTGTGAAGTGCTGTTGGTTAGGCCCTGATCATACCATGATCGTGAATTGGACTAAGCAGGTGTGGAAAGTGTGTGTGTGTGTGTGTATGAGAGAGAGTGAGTAAATTTGGTTTTTAAAACACGCTGTATTTGTATGCAGGGTTTCTTTATATATAGAACATTCTAAAAGCAACACAAAATGCAAACTACATTTGGTTTTTCCATAATGTATTGTATTTAATGATTACTATGGGTATTTGCAAAATATAAACATGCCAGTTTTTGTCATTCTGAAAGAATAAAATTTTGTCATTGAAGGAATTAATTACTTTGTACCTCTCTTCCTAATTCTATCCAGTCTTATGTTATTGATATGTGCAATTGTTTAAAAAAAACTGAAAAAGGTATAATGACCACAAATAACATATTTTTGATGATTGGTCTCAAATAAATTTAGATTCCTCTTTTGCACCCTTTGCCAGTTTTAGCATATCTTAGTATTTTCATCCAGCTCCCCTTCTAAAACAGTGGTTTCCTGGCCATTCCTGATCAAGCTTTTTTTTTTCTCTATTGCTTGGCATCCTGATGAAACTATCAGATGCTTCTATTGCTCAAGCTTAAGGGGAGGTCAAATTAGCCTATAGAAGTTGTTTAGTTCTGATATTTATGTTTGAGTACGGTATAGAAGTATCCTGTATTTGGATCTATTATAATAAAAAGAGGCGGCACGGTGGCTCAGTGGGTAGCACTGCTGCCTCACAGCAAGAAGGGCCCGAGTTCAATCCCAGGGTGGAGCGATCTAGGTCCTTTCTGTCTGGAGTCTGCATGACCTTTACTCCGGGTACTCCGGTTTCCTCCCACAATCCAAAGACATGCATGATAGGTTAATTGGTGTCTCTAAAGATGTCCATAGTGTGTGACTGTGTGCGTCCAATAATAGATTGGCGTCCCGTCCAGGGACCCCGTGTGGATTAGGCGGAAGGTCATGAATGAATGAAGAAATTAATGAACAATAAAAAGAAGTAATTATATATAGTAAAGCAATGATCTATCTAATCTAATGGCTAATACTAAAGACCGAAGACTGCATAGTTCTTTAAGTCTATGACTTTTTTTTATCTCTTTCTTTGACTATTTACCTTGCAAGAAGGCATAACTTGAAGAAGCTGGACTCCCAGTCTGAACAACCACTCGTTAAGATGAGTCATATACCCAGAAGGTAGCCCTTCAAATAGGGCTTAACAACAAAGAAGGCAGAGGTACATCCCAACCATTTTAACATTTCCTGGAAAAAGACACAGGACTCTGCTTGCCCATTTTGATATTTTTCTATGACTCGGTCTTAGGTGGACACAGAAAGGAAGTAAGAGGGACAGAGTGGAGACGACAGAGTAGATCCGTTTCATAGCACACACATGGCAACAATCGGGAGGACAAAGGTCCGTCTGACCAGCTGCAATTTGGACACTGGCCATGTTTGCCTTTCTTTTAATAGCTCCGATTGCCCTGTTTAGACTAAAAATAAACAGTCCAATTTATAGTTGTGGGGACCCTGCTATTTCAAAATGATGAACTTTGGTCCTGGCCAGAGCTTGGGGATGAACAGCTGTTAGCAGGACCAAGAAGAAACACCTCGACGATCAATGAAGTAAATATTATAATATAATCATTGTTAAGACACTTTAACACACTGCATTCTGACCGGTCGCATAGAAGCCCCAGGAGTTTAGTTTTCCGTCCATCTTTTTATTATCCCACTGGACTCTCTTAGTGCGGTGTCTTCCAGTATAGTCTTAGCCACAATGGGATACGCTAGCATTCACTTGTAACGTTTACAAAGAATCTCCAGAAGTGTCTTGTTTGAAACGCCACCAGATTGGACCTGAATTTCTTCCAGAGCCCTGGCCGGTTGTGCGATGCAGGTGTTTAAATGGGCCCAAAGACAACAAGGAGAGCCGTTTGCACCTGGCAACTCTTTGCACAAAAGCTAAACGTGCAAGGTTGTCCCAGCTCAACCTTTCACCCCTGGTGATGTCAGTGTGTTCCTTGGCGAATTGGAGCGCTCAGTCCTTCCCTTGACTTTGAGTCCAGACACAAAGACAAATGATTCCATCAAATTAAATGTTTTTAATGGCATGTGGAAATGGCCAGTGTGGATCTTGCTGAAAGCCATATGTAGACTTTCTCTGATAATCTTTCCAAATGAGCTCTAATTTGTAACCAATCTGTGAATGGAAGTGCTTTGCGTCACACGGGCTTGTGTGCAATCTGTTGTTTGTTTCACCAGATGCACAAGACCATGTAGTCAAAAGTTTGTGGACGCACACGAATCACACACAAAAACACGGGATGTAAAACAAATCAGTTTAGTTTGGAACATGCCCAGTTATCCAATGATTCAAGTAATCATGTAAACATCATAGATCGGATTATGTCGTAGAAAAGAGGGCTGGAATTCTAGCTCTAGGTTTTCACAGTGTGTGCATGTACGCAAGCAGTGCTGTCCAGGAACCAGTTAGCAGAATAAAACAGGTTGCCAGGTCATCTTATTCTAAGCAACTTTGGACTTTTTCTATGTGAGTCAATTAGAAGAAATAGTAGTAATGGGTTGCAGGTTTTTGGGTTTTGTTTCTAAAGTGTAGGTGCTTATCTGGGTTTGCTTCTATAAGCCCGTGTCTCTCACCAAGCTGGTTTTGTTTAACCTCTGCTTCTTTTGGGCTTGTTTTTATAGAATCGGTAACTGGCAACTCTGGAATTAAATGCAACACCCCCAAACACCCCCAAAATGCCTCTCAAACACTTTTGGGGAGACTTTGAAATGCAGCTTATGTTTGAGGAAATTAATTAATTTGAATACTTTTCATCTTCAAGATACTGGAACAGACATTTTCAAAAAAGCTTTATGATAAAATGGAGTTTACATCATATCATTCTGGGAGATTGTTGGCTGGTTGCAAAGTAGAATCTGATTTCCCATTTTCTTATTATCTGATTATCCAAGTGAGTGTAAAGTCGTCGATCGGATTACAGTTATTAGATTATTTAATGTATATAAACTCACTCACTGCAACAAGGAGAGTTTCCACTAGATTTTAGAACAAACACCGATGTCAGGCAATAACATTTGGCTCGCAGTTGTCGTTCCAATAAGTTTTAAAATGGACGGATCGAGTTCTCCCAATGGACCAACAAAATGAATATAGAGGAGTTCCAGTGCTAGTTGTTTGGTGAAATCTTTATGAATGAAGTGAAAACAGAAAGAGAAATAACAAAAGAGAGAAATAACAAAGACCAAAATTTGTGTCAAGAATGCTCTGTTTTGCTAATGTGTTCCATCTTTTCTTCTCTGTAACATACATTTGAACTATACAGCCAAATCAAATGCCTCTTTGTTAAGCTGATGTTCTCAACAAAACCACTCAGATTCACAGATAAGGTTGACACAAAAGAGGCTTTAGAGAATCAAGAGAGGTCAAGTGATGCTCTTACACGGTAATGTGGTCCACACAGACAGACACTGTCCTCCAGTGGTCGATCTTCATCAAAGAGATTCAGGTGAAAGCAGAGCAGGCTCTGGACCCCATTGAATCAGTCTTTACCTGTGATCGCTCAGGCAGGGCAGTATGACTGCAGGGGATGAACAGGACAGTTTCAGACCCCTGGCTGTTGAGCGCTCTTGTCACTCAGCTGGGCTGTTGTCTATGGGCAGGACTCTCTCTCTGAACCAACAAAGCACCCTGATGCCACTTGTTAAGGGAAGGTTTGTTCTATCTGACAGAGCTCAATAGAAGATAATTGTCTCTTTCAGATCAGCAGGACCCGTGTGATCTTCCATGCATTCAACATTGGGGAACGGTTAACCTTTATTATGGGCAGTTTTTGAAGGTTCAACCAAAAAAGAAGATGTCTTTTTTCAAAGGCTTAGGCTGTGTTGACTTCGCTCAGAGCCAAGCAACAAAACGACTAGGTAAAAGTGTTTTAGATTCACACGTACACATGCAATTTTTAAATTGCCTTTGGAAGGGATCATGACCAAATAATAAAATGGCCAAATTGACTCAAGAGGTCGACGTAAACACTGAGTGGTTGTGGCCTTGTTCATGTTTCGGAGCATGACTGAAACGTTTACCACCAATCTGCTTGACGTCACCCAGATGGAGAGGTTTCCCTTCTTGCATTTCCTCTCTACACACACACACACACACACACACACACACACACACACACACCTGCAGCTGGCCTGATAATAAACTCCCAATGGCAGTCCGTTAACAGACCAGCTGTATAGCAACAGAACCATCTGTGAAATTAACATTTCACAGGTACTATATCGTTTACACATTATACATACACAGAGTTGTGTTACTATATTTGTCCTTTGCTGACCATGTGTTACTGGGATGATGTGATTTTTACTCTTTTCGCTTTTTTCTTTTTTATTTAAATAAAGGTTTCATGTTTTTGTTGTATTGAAGAGGATGTCCATTGACATTTGTGCCGCTATCCTTGCGAGGAAGTAAAGATTACTGTAGATAATTAATGCTACACATACACCTAACCCTAATCTTAACCTCATTAACCTAAAGCAAATCATTTATTTTTCAATTAAAGGTGTAAAAACAGGACAGACAAAAAGCATTAAAATTAGCAAGTATTCCTATTATAGTGAAGTATATGCACACACGCGCGCACACACACACACACACACACACAATTTCTATTGGTGTCATTGTGGTGCCTGTACACTGATAGGATATTAAGTTATTTAATCCTAAACCTAACCTTTACATAAATCTCTCTTAAATCTTTTGACCCTGTTATTTTTCAAATAAAAGCCGTTTTTGTATTACAAAAAAAAACTCAAAGCAGTTACACCATAATAAGTGAGGACAGGCAAAGCAGTCCTTGCAAGTAACAATTGCCAGGTTTTCCTACCATTGTAAGGACATTTAGTTCCTCCAAGCATAAGAAGACAAGGAACACAAATACACACCACACTTTCTATCACTCGGGTGGCTGTACAATGACATGATATGAATCAATTATTGATCAAATGTTGTACCTACACCTAAAGCTAAACCTATAAAGCTAAACCCGACCTTATGTTAAACCCACTGGTTAAAACTATGATTTTTTAAAATAGGGGTTGATTTTTTGTATAATAAAAGAATAAAACATTGGCGGAAATTGATATTACAGTTGGAAAAAAATAAACAATTTTCATTCCAGGGACTAGCCAGAAGTCCCTACAATAGAAAAACACCCCTCCACCCCACCCCCAAACACACACACACACACTACAAAGATATTCAGTAGATATTCTAAAAGGTAGACAGTAAATGAAAATCAATAATCACACTTTCACACAACTGTAACTAACTAACTCCAAACTCTGTACTTTGTGGTAACGGGTTACACAACTATGATGTCAGATAAGCCAACTTTATCGTTTACAGTTTTCTTTCTTTCTACGTGTACTTCAGGCACGCTCACCAAATCTACGGATAAAAAAAAATCTCCTCCTATCAGACACAAATAGAAATGTGCCCAGTGTTCTCAACGGAGCGTTATATGCACGCAAGCGTAACCTACAGTGCTGCGCTCCATCCCGTCCATCATGTGGTGACAATGTGTGCTCTCTGGTGGAAGTCTGTGAGAGGAGGAAGCGGGCTGTAGCCCCAAGCGCCTCGACCCAGGGAGGAATGTTTATCGTGTCCAGTGCCTTTGATCTCATCCAGTTAATCACTTCCTGCAAACTGTATGTGAACTGCTGCACCACCACAGAGGGGAAACAGGGGGAAGCAGGAGGACGCCATTTGATGCGGTTTCTCCTGCACTACCTCCTACGAGTCGTTAGATGGAAGCCGGATAGATAAGGCGGATAGATGGCATGGGCCGGGGTGCTACGGCTGTTCCCTTTGAGTTCTCGGCGGCCTCAGTCACTAATTGCCATGTGCCTAGCAACTCTGTACCGCTGCTGAAGATTTCGTAGTGCGCAGCAAGCAGATGTTGCAGTAAACCAGCACTTGAGTAACGATGGAGTACATTTGTGCCCTCACTTGAATTCATCGTAGCCCCTGAGCACCGGCTGGAGACACGACCCCGAAACCCTGCGTGCTGGGACACGTCTGTGATTCTCTGCCAACAGCCTTGCCTATTGGTTTGGGTCCTAATATTCTCGGTCACAAAACACCTTCGCTATGACTACGCTTCGCGTGCTAATAAAAACAGAAAGGGCAGAAGTTGCCTGCTCGGTTTAACCTGCTTAGGAGTTGCGGCATTCTGTTCTATACTGTCAGGGTTTCTCAGGCCCTCTAGGCATCATGAGAATAAACGTCTCCTATTAACCAGTGTTATATGAGAAATCCTCCCAAGACTGGAATTAAACGGCAGGTGTCATTTCACCCCTGCTATATGCAAATCAGAGGCGTTGAAATGGAAGACATCTCATTCCGCTGTGGTTTGAATGGAACAGTTTGTTCGCTTATGCTAATAAAGTTTTAAAGAAAGGTCAATATTATAAGTCCGTTACTGAGCCATATTCAAAAGTACATCACAACCTCACCACACCAAAACACACTATGACAGGTCTGAAGCCAGTAATATCACTGTTCAAATGTAAAAAGTCCTGAACTTATCTAAAGAGGATCCAAGTAAACAAAGAAGACAAAAGTATTATATTTTTTACATTTACTTATTGAGAAAATGATCCAATCGGGTGGAACCTTGGAATTCTAAACGTCTGTTTACTCAAACGAGACTGGATGGTCCGTTTGATTTTTTTTTTGCCTATTAAGGCAAACAACAATTTAGAACCCCCTAAGTAAAGCACTCAATGGTGCGATCTTCCAAGGACACAGCATGTGATCTGGTCCAGTCGGTGGCAATGATGCACCAATACGGGTACGCCATTCGTCACAAATCACAAAAGGAGGAGAAGAACCAGGGTGTGATCCTAATAATATTATGTATTTTATATTGATATATTATAACTCGGAGACATTGTCCCAGTAATAAGACGTACCGAAACGGAGTTCGCATTTGTGGCCTATAAAGTGTCACTTTATTTCCATTTGTTTATTGATCATTATTGTTCTATATTATTTTTTATTAATATATTACATCCAAATGTGAAAATAAGAAAAAGTAATTCGGGGTCGGGAACGGATCAATCTTGTTTCCACTACTTCTTATAGGGAAGTTTAATTCAAATTGGAGTTTGAACAGCTTTCTGGAAAAAAAAAAAAGTGAAGTGCAAGAAATTAGTCCATTCTTCCATAAACAACAGCTTCAGCTCTGTTGTTGGCTCCTCACATGAACTACTCGCTGGATTAAGGTGCATAATTCTTCTTTAACCGACCTTGGGAAACAACAACTGACTGTTTAGGGACATAATACCATGGGGGAATTAATTATCCAACGTAGTGTAGAATTCAGAATTCCTAGTCCCAGGAAGTCCTGGAAGTCCTAGGCCACCATTAGATATACCATTGTTTTAACAATGCTACAATGACAATATATCATTATTTTTCATCTGGCATCTTCAACATCGTGCCGTTTTTTTCCCTCATGCCAACAAGTTCACCATTTTACATGCTAAAAAGGCTTGACCAGGATTGTTTTTTTGGGAAGGATAGCAACCAAGAAAAACGTTTTTGGAAGGGGAACAGTGTGAACAGCTAAGACATGCTAAACCCCACGAAGATTGGAATGAAGATCAGTTGAAAAGAGACTAATCCAAATGGGAAATTAGGCAAATGTAATGGTGGCCTAAGACTTTGGCACAGAACTGTATTACATATATTGGTCCTGGATCTGTTAGGTAGTGTGAACATGTCAGTGATTCGCTGCAATATGCGGGTGCCCTATTCAGGATGTGTTTCAACCTTATGGCCAATGTTTTGGGGAGAGGAAGCAAGGCACCGCCAGAAACTCTCTCTAGGACCAAGTAGTTAAGAAAGTGAATGAATGCATTATAGGTCTAAACAATAAAACTAAATGGTTCTTAGGCTGGAATGCAGTGTTTCGTCCGAGATTCCATTTCTCCACAAAATGTTTTTTTTTTCCAGGAGAGTTCTGGTTTGTCCACGTGATCATTATCTTACTGCAGATGGGTAGCAATGTTAAATTTGGAGAGCAATGGCTTTATCCTCGCAACCTTGCCATGCATAGCATTGTTTTTCAGTGTTCTCCTGATTGTGTAACTCCTAATAATTAGCCAATGTGAAAGAGCTAGTTCATTTGTGACCTTGCAAACCATTACACGCTTTGGTCTTGGTCTTTGTTGGGTAACCACACCTGAGAAGGGTGACAATGGTTTTGAATTGTCAGTCCAGTCGGAAATATGGCAAGGACTCGACAATAACAACAGTTAATGCATGAAGTTGAACAACTGTAGAAGGATTTGAATGTCTGCGTGCATCAGGCAACGTGCGACAAACTGTATCCAGTGACGGAAATGTAATACTGATGCAACTCTGCCTGGGAGTTGGTTTTCTACAAAGTTCACGTCAACAGCATTACATGCAGTGTGAAGCCTCTGGTCTCTTTTACGTGACACAAAGGAGCAGAGACTCAAAAGCCAACAGTTTTGGAAGTCAGCGGTTTTCAGATCTTGCCAGGAAAACAAGCACTGGCCTTTCTGTGCCAGGAAACCATGTGCACAACTCAAGCCTCTCCTTGAACTCTGGTGACCCAGCTGCACACACCGGTTTAGGTAGGATGCAAACCGGTCTAGCTCAGCGGTAGGTGAGGTAAGGTTTGGGTTGCATGTTCCTGGCTTGAAATGTCCAGTAGTTGGTGGTTGGGTATTTGTATTCTGCCTCAACACAGGGCAGAGTCTCAGCACTCTCTGGGTTTGTTTGCTTGTCTATTTATTTATTTTTTTTTTTAATATCGCTATCAGCATCAGTAGCCATTTTATCAACAGACACATTGTGAAGGTATACAAGGTTACATTAAAACAAGTCATAGGTACATATTATTTACACGGATCAATTAACCGAATGCATGTCTTTGAACAGTCGGAGGAAACTGGAATTCCCGGACCCACACGTAAAGAACCCAGACCGCTCCACATGAGGAATGAACCCAGGACCTTCTTGCTGTGAGGCAACAGTGCTACCAGCTGAGCCACCATGGCACTCCTTGACTAAGTGGAATGAGCTTGCGTCACGTGATGCAGATCGGGAGTGCTCAGAAACGATCTGTTTGTTAACTTTGGAATGAACGTGACCATATTTCCCAAGAAATGTATGCAAACTTTACTAACGCAAATGAATCTTGGGGCTATCATTATGTACGTTCTTCCACTTTAGCTATGCTGCTACAGATAGTGCTGCCGGAGCTTCATGCGGCACATGGCATCAGTGATAATAGACTATGTGCTCCTAACCCTACATTTTACTCCTAACCACATTTGATCTTTTCTCTCCGAGGTGATGTTCCAGCACCACACACTTAGACGTTCCTCAACCTCAGCATCACTCTACTGGTCTTCATCTACAGAACCCAGTCCCAACTGAGTCCAGTAACTCCCTCTATCATTTAGTCATTAGGTGATGATGTGCCTCCAAGGACTTCCCACTGACGACTCATTTTAAAATCTTTTTTGTTATTTATGTTATTACTAATTTAAATTTTATTACCGATTTAAATTATCTCATTTACTTAATTTTACTATTACTTTATTATGCTTTTAAGGATTTATTTAATTAACATCTGGGCCACCCATGGAGGATGGTCCCCTTTTGAGTCTTGGTCCTTGGTCCTCTTCCTCTTCCTACTACTTTCAGGGAGTTTTTTCCTTTCCACTGTCGCCCTAGGATTGCTCAATTTAGGATTGGCCTTTTAAGATAATATAAGATTGTAAAGCTGCTTTGAGACAATGCTCCGTTGTAAAAAGCGCTATAGAAA
>JAUZST010033314.1:0-28589 GCA_034779995.1 Parotocinclus haroldoi | reverse complement strand
CTAACTGATTTTGGATGGTTTATGCTTATCTGAAGTTAGCCAAGTGTAAGATTATTATAAAGTAGTAATATATATATATATATATATATATACAAAGGGTTAAAAAGGGTCAAAAGGCTGCCAAAACAATTGGAATCGTTCTTCAGATGACAACTACATGGCTTGTCGTCCACGATCCCGATTTCTTGGAATTTGAGGGATACAACCGTACTGTGTAAAATTGCTGGTCTTTCTGGATGACAGTTTTTGAAGTCCACAGCTGCGAAACAACAGCTGCATTCCCTGGATGTCAGAATCATCAATTCTATCTTTAGTTACCTGTGACGAACAACAAAAGTTTTTTTTACATTTCTGTGTTTATAACTTTTGAACAACAGGAGATAATAAAATTGATTAAAGTCAATCAAAATTCTGATCTTCTTTGATATGCTTACCCCTTCCAATTTGGATATCTTGCCCTAGTATTTCACCAGATTGTTGATGCTGAAGATCTGAGAACAATATTAGCCTGTCGCAGATACACATGCCCAAGTTGTGTCACTCAAATCCAAAACCAAAAAAAACCAAAACTACTTACTGTGTACCAGAGATTGTCGACTCTTTGGAATAAACCCAGAATGAACTGAACAGGGCTTATTCCATTGCAATTAAGTACAAATTAATTACTTTATTTAATTATCCGCATTGCCTTGGGCAAGAGTTAACAAGAAAACAACTTGAACACAAGGTTGAAAGGGACTAGTGCTCGCATAAAGGACAAAAGCCCTTTCCTGTCTATGTTTTACTGGGACAGCATAAGAGACAGCAGTCCAACTTGCCTGTTGTAGCATGTACACACAAACTATATGTTTGAAATGATATGACTAATGTAATCCATGAAACACACATTTTTACCTGCATGTATAAAGGTGTTCAAAATATTTTCTGATCATCAGACAGAAGGTAAATAATGGTTTATAATAATGCTAAAGCCATGAGTTTAAGAGCTTTTCAAAAAACAAATATAGTAATACTGAATGACTGAAAATTGCTACTGGACTTTTCTATTCATACTGTTCAGTACTATTCATACGGAACAGACAGAACACCAACAATATGCACCCAGGCTCACATAACCCCTAGGTGCTCCCCATGCACACAGGTATACAAAAAGAGTCTACATAAATAGTACTACACCTAACTGCATTGGCCGGTGCTAGTGCCAACCCCCAGTTTAACATTATTTCCCCCCAGCCCCAGGCAAACAATTCATAATGCAAATTCACATGCAAATATTTTTGCAAAACAAAACTGAAGTTACCCCTAGGTCCACTCCCCTCTGGACAAAGATAGTAAAACACAATACCCCAAATCTTCTAAAATATACATGAATAAATATGCGGATGAAATCATTTGCACAATTAATTTTTTTGTTTGTTTATAAATGTACCCTGTGTCTGAATTTTTGGTTACCACATTTGGCGAATATCGATTTGGTATACAGTATGTACATAGTAGCTGGTTTCACTGGTTTGCACTGATGGAAAATTGTTATGTTTTTGTAATACCCAATTGGAAGTAGGAAATTATTGTAAAAATTCAAAGTTTTAATAAATATTTGGAGGAATGCATGGCATATCAGGGCAGTTCATAAAGATTTTGTTGACTTTTTTGGTTTGTCATTACTTTTGAAAGCAGCATAGTTATGGGAAATGCCTTTAGCCTTGAAATCTCATGTATGCCTTAGCAGTGGTTTGTCCTTATTACAAACAAAAGATGAAATACCTGCCAGGACAAGCTTACAGGCAACACAGGCAAAGTCAGTCTACACAAAACTCCACAAAGTGATGCTTGCATTAACAAAGAGATTCTCTTTCCATGCATGACTCATCAGTGATGTAATTCACTCATGGGATAGAAACCTGTTTAAGTAATAAATGACTAAATAGATTGCGCAAATAGTACACCAGCAATCACCTTTATGTTACTAAATAATGTCTTGATTTATTTAAGATACACTTCAGCCAGTAATTTTACCATATATTAAATTAGAAAGATGTTATCTTTTAGGTATTCAAGTTAGTATAAAATACCAAATGGTGGTGCTATTGGAATATGTTTGTGAATGTTTGGTACCTTTAAATGATCACAATGTTATTATTTGGAACTTTAAGAAGATTTATAGTTTAAGCATAGCACATTACATTTACATTTAAGGCATTTACCAGACACTTTTATCCAGAGAGACTTACAACTAATACAGTCTTACAATCCAAGCAATTGTGGGTTAAGGGTCTTGCTTAAGGACCCAACTGTGGAAGAGGTAGGATTTGAACCCTGGACCTTCTGGTCCATAGTCCAGTGCCTTAACCACTAGTCATACACAAATATGACCACAACATGACCACGAGGTCCCGTTTTATTATATTGTATTATATTATATTATATTATATTATATTATATTATATTTCCTCCATAATTTAAAGGGAAATGAATTTTCATGCAGAAAATAATAAATAAGTCAAAGAATAAAGTGTGTAAAAGACTTTTCAGTCATTCCGAATCCTTTTTAAAAGCTTGTAATAGTTTTCTCAATTAAATGCACATTTTATTAAAGAGTACATTTTACTCATGAAAGAAGAAACTTTAAAGTATTTTAATGTTTAATTATCTTCAATTTTATGAATAAAGAAAAATCTAAGAAAGATGGTATGAATGTTCAGCATTTTTCTAATTTCAGAGACTGCAGTACTTGGAATAGTTTTTTTAAAGAATATAAAGTAAAATTATAAAATAATGGACACACTCCATTGTTTGACTTTAATCCGACTCAGAGGCATCTGGGATGTGTCATCTGACAGGGGTGAAAATATATATTGTGGCCACATGAATCAGTATTTCATTTATTTCTTTATTTTTTTAATGGACACTGTGTGCTCTGGACCAAAGATGAAAAGGTCCATCTAGACTATTATCAGCATTCTAAAAGCCAGGGTCTATCATGGTGTGGGATTGGGTCAGTGTCTCTGGCAAAGGTCATTTTCAGTTCTTTGACAGCATTAATGCAGAATACATTGAGGTTTTCGAACAACATGAATTACTTCAAAATAGTATCTTTTCCAGGGATGTCCATACATTTATCAGCAAGACAAAGCAAAACAACTCAGACCATCAAATGTAGGACCGAAATAATATAAATCTTTTCAAATCTTTTATGAAACATGTTTTGCACATTTAAATAATATTCTCACACATTTGTTGACCAGATTTCCTTTCCTTTCCTTTCCTTTCCTCTTCAAATACTCTGCCTTTTTATGGTTACTGCTTTTGTACCAAATACTGATTATAATCACCTGTTAAAATCACATCATTATGCATGTGTAAAATCACACACATTTCCTTTTTACTAGACATACATTGCAATGTTCAAACATTTTTGGAATGCAGGCTTGGATGTTTAGTAGCAGATGCCAAGAAGTTGATTCAAACATCTCAAACACCAAGGTTGGCTTATTGTAATATTCTAGCTAGAAATAGAAAATGTAATCATACTTGTTCTACCTAGCTCTGCACTGGTTGACTTGTTTGCCTTATTGGTAATATACACTGGTAATTTTAATATTAATTATTCAACAAATGCATTACATCAGCATCATTAAGTGTGACTCTAAATCATAAGGCATTTTCATATAGGTCTCCAGATATTGAATAATCTCCCCAGGACTATAGTTAGTCTATTCAGAAGGGGTTTTTGGCTTCGGTTCTGGGGTTTGGAGTTGTCTCTGACTTGCTTGCTCTGTCTTGCCCTTTGGCCTGGTAGTCATCCTCCTATAGGAGTTTGTTGAGCAGGGTTGCCCAAGAATTCAGGGCTTCATTCAGGCTTGTGGATCTCTGCCTCAGCTAAGGAAAGAGCCTTGTTGTGACTTGTCGTGTGAAGTTAGGTTGGGAACCCTCTTGGTGTTATTACTTTCTCCTAGGTTCTTCACTTGTTAACAGTGTTGTTAGAGTTAGTGCTGTCATAGCTGCTACTCTTTGCACAATTGTGTTCTGTTTTTACATGTGTTCTTAACATCTCCAAATACATCTTCAGCTGTCTCTCTGAGCTGTTCTTCCAGGACCAGTTTCAACCTTCTATTCACCTCTTCATTCATCTATACTAGACCATATCAGAGGACCCTATCCACCTTCTTCTCTCTTTCTAACGGCATTATACTTACCAGAGACTTTCCTATATTCTCTTTTTAATTATATGTTCTGAATTTCTACTTATTAATGGAACATGTTATTAAAAATGTAATTCTTACATATAACATCTAAGTTGCCCAAAGTGATTGGGTCGCTTAGTAGTCTTGGTTCGCTCAAGGACCAATTAGGGAGTACTTAACTGACATCATTGCCCTAAGCTTGTTCAATTCCAGTTGTGGGCCTAGATGTTCATAGTTGCTAGGAAACAGTGCTCTACTGTAAAAAGCACATCTCCTGGGTGGCATGGTGGTTTGTTGGATCATGTCCTCTCTGTGTCTATTCAGATTTACTCCAGCTACTCCAGCTTCCTTCCAAAGCCCAAAGACATGCTTGTTAGGTCAATTGGTGTCTCTGTGCCTCGTGTTTGTATATGTTCACTAAAATTGATTGGCGGCCTGTCTTAGGTTTTCATGCCTTGAGCCCTGTGCTGCCGCATAGGCACCGGTTTTTATGTGACCCTATTCAGGATTAAGCAAATAAGAAAGTGAATTCATTAATAACTACTAAAATCTACAATGCATCACTTCATCTCACGGTTCATCTGCATCACTTTCTATTCGGCTGCTTCATCTCTATCTCTTCCATGTTTGCCTCCTGCTAATTGTGCCTCATGCTGCCTTTACTACTGTACGCTTGTCTGCTGTCTGTTCAACCTGTCAAATAAACCTTGCCATTGAATTGGACGCCACATACTGGTTAAATTAACATTAAAACGTTAAACATAGGTTAAAATTAAACATTAAAATGAACAGGTCTGAGAAACACACCTAGTCAAAAGGAAAGATAAAAAGTAAGCCTATTATGTCAAGTAATTCCACCAACCGCTATTCTATGACCTGTGACCACTGCTGTTGGATTTATCCAAGTCCAATTTGATCCATCTATACAACTGAATATGTGCCTTCTGTGGAATACAACATGGTGCCTCTAAATGTTTTATTTAAGGTGAATCACTTGTGACTCACAAATGCTATGAATTCTTGAGATTTTGCTCTGCTACAGCGAACACAGTCACTCCCTTAGATGGATGTTCAGACCCTTACTGTTCACTCACCATCTGTCAATCATTCTGTTCCTGATCCTGTTCCTGCCTCTGTTGTTGCCTCAGTTCTTACCCAACCATACTCCTGTGTGGGACTATGTGCTTGCATCAGACTCTATAATGTCTCAACTGATTACATTAAATATTAAGTTTAATAGTAGGACTATAGTCCCTGTTCTTTTCCCTGCAAATTACACCTGAACACTGAACACCTCAGTAATATTCAAACTTGAGAAACTTCCTTTCTCAGTTTTAAAGGACCAGTTGCCACATGGTCAGTGTTCTTGTAAACGAGTCCATTTTGGATACTGTTATTTATACTGTCATGGGCTACCACTAGAGGTGGCAGGCATACACGCTTCTGTACTGGCTTGTTCTACTGATGAGGCTTCAGCACACTTTTAAAGCCAGCTCTGCTCGGCCACCTCTTACGAAAACTATGTATCCCAAAATGCTTTGCACGCTAGTCAGCCCCAATGCCTTAAATCAAAGAGTGAACAATATCCACTTATGTCATTTAGCATATACTCTTATCCAAATCCGCAGTTAATAGAATCCAAGAATTTGTGGTTCAAAGGGTTTGCCCAATAGTAGCAGCTCGGCAGAGGTGAGATTTGAACCCTGGACATTCTGGTGCATACTCCAGTACCTTAACTGTTAGGCGCAATTTTTTTTACATTTAGTAACTTAGCAGAGTTGTGGAATTGATACAACCATTTTCAGCTTACCAACTAGACTACCTCAGTCCCAGGAACATTGCTAATCACTATTTTACTTTTATATTGGGTAGCATTAGGGTATTGTGTGTTTATGTGTAAAAAATTATATTGAAACTAATAAAAAGCAATACATGCTAATGAATTGCAAAAAGAAGATTAAGATAGAAGAAAAGCAATTAATGATACAGAGTTCTAAAGGGTAAACCAAAACGACCAAAGTAGGAAAGCGCAGATCAGAAGTAAAATTAATCACTTGGCTGTAATTGATAGCAAAATAAAGTGTGAGGACTGTGCTTAAATACTGTTGAAAAAAGAAAAAATATATAGTGTAGACTGTAGATAACTGAAGTAAAGTAATGCACATTAAACCTGTAGAGAACATGTACTTAAACAAAAACCATCTTAGTCTGGTTTCTTGGATGCCATTTTAGGCATGTCATAGAGAGAGAGGTGGCTAAGACAGGTCTGAAGCCAGTGGAACTCAGTCTACTGTTTCCTTTCCCTACTTTTTCTGTTACTGGTTACTCTGATTATCAATGCAGCCACCCTGTAGCACGTTGCGAAATCACATGCCTTATCACTCCCTAGGCTCAAACCCCACTCAGACATAAATGCGAAAGCAGGCCAAAACCAGTGACTTGTTTTTTCATACAAAACCCTCCACCATGTTACAAATTCCTTTTTTGTATTAATTCTGTGACTGATCCTCTCTCAATGATCGATGCTGTTTATGTCTCCCCCTAAGATCGAGTATAGGTTTTTCTCTGAATTGTATTAATTGATCCTCAGGAACCATCCCCAGGAATTGCTCTATGCTGGTCATGGGCCATGATAACTCAGAGACCTTCATGGGACACAAGTTCAATGTAAGGTATCACACACTGTTGTTTATTCACTTTGTTGAAATGTTAATTAGCTAATCCAGATGACCACTCCATTATACTTAGTCTTATTAAAATATCCAACCCTTATTAAGATAAGTCCTGAGAGTATGCATGGCATTATAAAATAACTACTCACAATTATTCCTTATTTATTCTACACAGGGATCAAAAAATATTATTTTTTAAATGACACTGTCAGTTGCATGTTTGACATATAGATATAAATAGAACAAAAGAGAACCTGCAGTATCTGACTGAACTCTGAACTTCTCAAACAAGGAAAAGAAAGGAGGGAGAGTAAGAGATAGACAGAGGGAGAGGGAGGGTGAGAGAGAGGTGTGGCTAAGAGTAGCTCAGACAGGTCTGTAGCCTGTGGCCAGTGAGAACTTGAATCCCCACCCATTCAGGTTCCCAGAAATCTTCTTCTTGTTGTGAAATCAAGTCTTCTTTGCTTTCACTCCGCAGTAGCATAGCTTCCCTTTGTTATTCAACATACATTTAATCTCTGTGAAAGATCTTAACTGAATGAAAATGCAGCTACAATGCTCCAGAGGAGTTCACAGGAACTGACAGCTCAAGTAAGTAAAAGGAAAATAGTTAGACAAATGACAAGTAGTTAATACATGCTATCTCATTTGAAACATTAATTTAAAGTTGTTGATGTTATAATTTTCAATATAAATTTATGGGTAGACTATATGGTTTGGTTTTGTCAATTTATTATAAACCTTGTACCATTTTTTATTTGTTTTGAAAGAGTCTTTCAAAGCCTGTAAAATTAAAATTTACAAATCTTATAAATTCATACATATATTTTTTATTGTGTAATCTAATATGGTTGCCTTATAGAAAGATGTTTGTATAGGCTTTTACAGAAAAAAATGAAACTGTATTTAGTTAGATCCAACATTCGTATCTCCTGTCTCTTCACCTAACCATTATTGAATATATTTGATTTATTTGTTGTTCCATTGTTCATATTAATTAATGGTTTACACTTTTGTTCATTAGGTGGCTCTTGGGTTCCATTCAGTTTGATCCAAAGCCATTTGATGATGGAATCCAATTTATCCTTGCTCTCATCTCTAAAGGAGGACTTCAAGCCTGATGATTACATCCAACCACACTATAGAGAAGCTTACCGTTTAGCCATTGACTGCCTAGTCAGTGGTGGGAGGCAAATATATCAGGAATTTCTTCAAGTTGAGAAGATAGCAAATTTCCTTTCTGAGGATGAAATCCAGTATATAACACAAACTGTGGAGCAGCTGCCTATTAGTGATCACTTGGAGGACGTAGAAGCAATAGGAGATGAGGGGACTTCAACAGGAACATACTGGCCAACACATTCTGACACCCCTCCTCCAGACCTGGTGCTGGGATGGCCAGAGGTCATACACAACAGGCTGCCGACCACCATAGATCTACTATATCATCCACCCAGGCTGAACAGCCCTACCATCAAAGAGGTGTTGAGGAAACATATCCAGGATGCTAGAAAGGTAATGTTGGTGTGACATCCTGCAAACTGGAATGTTTATTGATTGTTATGGATTGGCATGGTTTTGTTTGTTCATTGTATGTTAATACTATTTTTTTGAATTATTTTAGCCTGCTTACACAAAAGTACATTTACTGTCACTGGTGGGTTTAGTATGAAGCAACTACCTATCGTTTTCCTTACAAGCTCTGAACACCTGACTGACCTGATCGAGAAGTGTTTTTTGACTATAGTTTCAAATATTCATAAGATAGGTTAATTGTAAAATATTGTAAATATCTGAAATGCTAAAATTTTGAAGGTTTAAAGCAACAGTGCCTGATTGGTGGACAGTCAGAGATATGAATTTATATGAACATGTGTTTTATGAAACATATGAGGTGACGCATTTGGGCAGACAATATGTTTTTGGCATGCCTGTTCTTGCTCCAACAGAGAAAGCATGCCAGTCATGCACATGATACTTTTATTTGAACTATTCCAACAGTAGAGTCTTTGGTATTGTTAACTGATACAGTTTATTTCCAACGCCCAATTTCATTAATTAACCTTAAGGGAAATTTTGATCATGCTAATATTCTTAGTGCAAATATTTTCTTAAATATTACACTGCAGTATTGAATGTACACAGAATTAGTAAGATCTCTGATCCAATTAAACTCGAGGATTGTATGCTGGTTTTGGCATGTCGAAGCAAAGAATATTCATAATTGCATTGCTTGGTTTGAGAAGTGTGTTTAGTTTGCTTTAAGCTTTTATTAGCTAGGCCCAATGTATAACAAAAACTTTGGCTTTGTGTTGTTCTAAAATCTTTGACTGTGGCTTTCGAGTAAACTATTGGGAAAATATATAAAATTACAACTTTGCAGAACTAAATAACTATTTCATTATTCTTAAATGTGAGTAAGAGTGTTTGGTTTAGTTATTCATTGTATTAAAAAAATGGTGCCTCTGGAAGTCTCACACTGAGATAACATTATTTTATTGGTGTAACTATCTTCTTTCAGATCTCATGTTATGCTGTTGCCAGAAGCACAGTGGCATTTAATTCACAAAGAAAGCTACTCCTGTGTCAGTCTAGATGCTATGTTTATTAGTTTGCCGAATAATAAAACATCATATAAATACATTACCAACATTTTATTTAATTTTCAATTTCGCTTAATCCAATTCAATATAGTGGGGAGCTGGGACATTTAGCATATTTGGAAGCAACCATAGACAAACATACCCACATACACTCACTCACACTGGAACAATAGTAACACCATTGCCCCAACACATTTTTTGGAATGTGGGAGGAAACTGAAGTACCTGAAGGGAACTCCACATAGGTGGAGTCCAGGCTGAGAATCTAAACTGGAGGTGTGAGGTGACATTGCTAACCACCATGTCACCATACCGCCTATTATTGTAAAACCAATTCTGTAACATGAATGTTACAACTTTTTGGTGTCGTTAGGTCAAAGGAATGTATAATAATATGCATTTTATTAAGCCTGGCACACTACAAACTACTCTTTTTGATAGAAAGCTCTAGCAAAAGGGAAATGTTGTACAATTATTAGTTCATCCACACCCTTTTCTGCAGGATATACACTAGATTCTAAGTTATTTGGGTGTGTCTGCAAGAACCCTGCTCAACAGCATATGAATGAAGATTATCTGGGCTGAGTGTCCAGAGTTGCAATGTGAGAGCATTTCTTTAAACTATAATTAATAATTTGACAACAGCTAATGGTAAAAACAGTTAATAGTCACTGTTGTGCCTGGGCTTCTCCAGTACTTCACTGGAATTAATAGCGGAGGCAGAAATGCTGTTAAAGAATTCTACCAGAAATAAATATTTTTCCCATAGTTTTTATTTTTTGGCATCAGTCATCATACTGTATTGTTGCAGGAAGTAGATGATTTAATCCAGATTCATTATTGGAGAATTCAAGAATACTTGTCTGCTTTACAGCTTGCCATCATTGCTGTAGCTGTAAATAATGGCATGTGCCTTGGTAAATGTCAGTTTATATGATCATTATAGAGGGATAAATTCAGGAACTGCTTGCTACATCAGTTTGTTACCCCACGCATTATATATGCTCAGGTACATGGCAGGCAGGATCAAAACCTTTTTCATAATATGCAAACAACAGTATTTATACAATATTGAGACAAAAGTTTGTGGATACCTTAAAAATTCATCCGAAACACGAGTTTCGATATGGAGTTTGCTCTCACCTTTGCTCCTGAAACAGCTTTTGTTATTCTAAAAGGGCTTTCTACTAGATTTTCAAATAGGACTACGAGGTCGGCTTCTGATGTTAGACAGTAAGCCCTAGATCATGTTCAGCGTTCTAGTTCTGTGCAAGCCACCCAAGTTCTCCATAAACTTTGGTAAATCAATTCTCATCAATCCATGTACAACATGGCAGAAAGTGCATGAACTGGCATGTCGGAAGCAGAAACCTACAAATGTGTCACACTAAGAGTTACTGAGATTTTCAGCACAACCCATTGTACTGCCTCTATGGAGATCTGGAAAAGTGTGCTTTATATTATTCATGTGCTACAAGTGAGTGTTGCTAAAATAGCAGAGTTCAGCAATTAGAATAGGGAATCCACAAACGTTTGTCTGTGGAGTGTGACTGATGATGGTGCATCTGCTTTGAGACATAAACTCAGATGCCTTCAATTAACAGAAGTATAGAGAAAAGCAGAAACAGGAAATTGCAAGAGCATATGATTAAATCAAGCTAGTATTTGGATACTGTTCATAATATTACATTTTTTACATAGTGCAAATAAGGCAACATAAAGGAAGAAATAATATAGGGTAAGTAACAAATAAGAAGTATGAAAAGTCATTAGAAATAGCAGGCTAAACCTGAAAGCATTTTATTTTTTCATGAATATTAAGTAGAGATCTAACTATTAAAACCAGTGTCCAATTCTTTTTGGAATGTGCTCCATGTTGGATGTTGGAAATATATGAGACCTAACGTTATTGCTGTCACGACTGCATGCAATTTCTGCAGGTTTCACGTGCACCTTTGTGTTGTGAGTCTTCTTTAATTCTTCATCCCAAAGGTGTTCTATTTAATTCAGACCCAGTGACTGGGAATACCTGTAGCAGAGAGTGAACTTATTGGCCTGTTCATGAATCCAGCTGTCATGCCACTTTTTTGTTGCAGGCCTTCCGTAATACCACATTCTAAAAGTGTTCCATTTGATTCCGACCCAGTGAATGAGAAGGCCAATAGTGGAGACTGAACTTATTGTCATGTCCATGAAACAAGTTGTCATACATATAATTGCGGCCATGAATGAATGTACATGGTCAGCAACAATAGTTAAACAGGCTGTGGCATGAAAGCAATACTTGATTATTATTAACATGTCTAAAGCATGCCAAGAATCCATTCCCTACACCATTACACAACATCCACCTGCCGGGACTGTTGACATGATGCAGGAAGTTCATGGAATTATTCTGTTGGGGCCAAATTCTGACCCTATCATTTGTATGTTTTAGCAAATTCTTCAAAAAAAAAAACATATTTGCCAGCTGCAGCTGACCTTTGGTGAGCTTGTGCCCATGGCAGCCTCAGCATTTGGTTTTTGGTTGACAGCAGTGAACAAGACACGGTATCCTTCTGCTGTGGCCCACATGCCTCAATGTGCGACTCTGTGTAATTGTGCTCATCACAACTGTAGAAGTGGTTGTCTGAGTTACCATAGCCGAGTCAATGTTTGCACCATTCCAAGTAATTTCTAGTGAACGAACATTCTCAAGAGCTCAGCAATTATACAAATACTCAAACCAGCCTGTCTGGCCCTGGTTTGGTGAACAACATTTTCCCCAATATATTTATGTTGTATTAAACATTAAACAAAGTTCCTGGCCTGTTCTGCATGATTTTATGCATTAGTGAGCTGAAACATGTTTGACTGATTAGATAACTGTAATAATGAGTATTTGTTGATGTGTTATAAAGTGCTCAGCGAGTGTAAAAAATTAACTACCCGACTTATTTCGGGTAGGTAGATTAAAATGATCAAAAAATACATTTAAAAAATGTGTCAGGGGTGTTTGGTTTGTTTAGGACCAGTTTAACTAGTCACATTTTAATTACCGACGATTAACATTCATAATCTATGTTCAGCTCACTGAACACTGAAGCAAGTGGGAAATAAATTGATAAACTGATTATCAATAACAGAGATTGTCTTTTTGTTTCTCTATAAACAGCGACATGCAATTTTGTGAAACCTGATTATTAAATACTGCATCAAATTCACATTTCAGTTTAGAGACCAGTCTAAGTGTCAGCTTGTTAGAATTGTGCTCATCAGGTGTAACACAGACGTTCTTTGGAAATGTATTCATCTTAGACAAACACATGCTTCAGGCTTCATTGCTACAGCGGTAACAAATGAGTACTGCATAAAGCAAAACAGCACATTCACAAAAGTTTTTGTTTAAATAGCTCAAAGAAGTGAAAAGAACTGTATTGTATCTGCTAGTCAGTTTTAGGTAGGTTTATTGAGATGTGATATATTATGGAATGTGGTACAAGGCAAAATGTAACAGTTCTGGTTTGGTTTCTAATTGAAAAGTTATAAGTTACTGGGCATATGCCACTGTTGGCTCCTTGAGCAAAATCAGCCAATGTACATAATTCTGGGTCTTGGGGAGATAGAGCATTACCTGAAGCACAAGGCAAAAATCTAATAACCTGGCACTAATCCATTGCACAGTGCAGGAACACACACACACACACACACACACACACACACACAAGCACACGCGCACACATACACAAACTTATGGAGACAAGTTGATCTAATGCATGTCTTTGTAAAGTGGGAGTCAACCAGAGTAACTAGAGAACATCCACTCAGACAGACAGGGAACAAGTAGTGTCCATACAAGCAGAGTCCAGCCCGGAAATCAAACATCTCTGGAGATGAGTTAACAGCACAAACCATGTGTACCACCCCAGCTGAACTGTAAATACAGTTTGGGCATCTGATGATTGTTATAAATGTAATGCAACGATACAGTCTAAATGCCAATGTCTGAAAGTGTTGGATTAAAGGTGGGACATAACACAATTACTCTTCTTCACCACAAAAATTGACCATGCTGGCAGACTCTCAATTCCCAGCCTGCACACAATTATGCCCTTTGGAACACATTTGTTGAAAGCTAAAAACATTTCAAGCCATTACGAATTATACTGCAGTTCCATGAGGCGATAATGAATGTGGCACATCCACATAATCAATGATAGTGATGTACCTTTGATGCATTCTTATTTATGTTTTTATATCCATACAGGTTATTGCAATAGCAATGGATGTTTTCACCGATATCGATCTTTTTAAAGAGGTTGTGGATGCATCTGTGAGAGGTGTTGCTGTGTATATTCTTCTGGATCACAATCAGTGTAAAGGTTTTCTCTCCATGGCGGCAAACCTTGACATACAATTGCAAAAACTCAGGGTGAGTGACATTATGAGCACATCACACTACATTAAATAAGCATAATGAAACAAGTTCTAGACTTTTTCAAGACTTGGTAAAGAAATAGGGTTTTTTAAGTATTAAAGACAGATAAAGAGAAATAATACGATTGGAGTATTATGAAATCATGCTGGGAAAATTTAAATCAGACTTTCCAAAAACGTGTGGACTCCATGCATGCTCAAGTACACCTTGTCATTACAGCAAATGGAAGAACATAGCAAATACTTATTATGCAGGAAACATACTATTTGAAATGAGAATCAACAATCAAAATGGTTGCCATTTCAAATTGTTTCCATTTCAAACTTACTAGAACTATGGTGGCCTAGTGGTTAAGGTACTGGACTATGAACCAGAAGGTCTAGTGTTCAAATACCACCTCTGCCACAGCAGGGTCCATGAGCAAGACCCATATTTGCCTGGATAGTAAGTCTGTATAAATTGTAAGTCACTCTGGATAAAAGTGTCTGCTAAATGAAATCAAATATAAATGCATAACCCATATTCAAATGATAAGATGTGGTACTCACTAGATTCTTTTCATATTTTATGCAGGCCCTTCTACCCATTTTTACACACATTTCTCTAAGGAAGCACTGGATTGAATTTCTCTTCTCATGTGTGTCATTTATAAAAGAGCATTTTGAACAAAATTAACTGCTAATGGTTTATTAAGGAAAACCTGTCTGGTTAGTTGTCTAAAACTGATGCTGCCTTGCCCTGGGGAAAAGTAACAAACAAACAAAGTGAACAAAGTGAAGTTGTGTTTCCCACCACTCCCCCCTCACCCCACCCCTCAGTAAATAAAACCTTCTCACCTCTAATGTGTCTCCTGCAGGCATTTCTTTAAAAAATCTTTGTTCAAAGTTATATGTCTCATTCAAATACAAAAACTCAAAACATTTGCACTATCACATATATAAAATCTCTCTCTCCCTCTCTCTCTTTCTCTCTCTCTCTCTTTCTCTCTCTATCTCTATATATAGGGGATATTTTAAAATATAATAATATAAGCAGAAAATAAAAAGTATAAATTGTGCGATGGCAAATCCGTGTTAACTTGTCACCCGAATCTGCCAGATGATGCTATTGCTCAAGGTTAATGAGAGGTCACACTAAATAATTGTCATCGTAGCCTATAAACTGTTTTATCTGATTTTTTTTCAGTATGTTAATACTACATCCAAATGTTGTGTATGTTATGTTTGTATGATATAGTAAAATAAGCTAATGGTGGCTATACAAAATATAGCAGTTTGTGTGTTAATTTAGGTAAATTGTGTTTATTATTATGATATTATGAAGGTCAGGCATCTTTTTATTAGAAATGTGTGCAAAAATATAGATAATTCCAAAGCATATGAAATATCCCCCATAATGAAATATTCCCCAATTCTTGTGAGCAGTATATGTCAAACCATGGATTTTTTAAATTTTACTATCACTAATTTTGTGGAGATAACAATAACAACAATTTTAAGTCCTATTTAAGTCAATTTTAATACATTTTGACCAGACCATGCTTGGGTAGTTGTAATTGTGTCAATAATTTAATTTGTTCTTAAAAGTCCCTGCGTCTGATACTGCAAAAATGTACAACTTCCAGAAGGCAGAATAATTTATGTGCTGTTTTGTAAATCTCATTTATATCCTAAATTTGTTTTGTTTGCAGAACATGCGGGTTCGTACTGTAAAAGGCCACGAGTATGTTTCTAGATCAGGTGCAAAATTCCATGGATCCATGGGGCAAAAATTTCTCTTAATTGACTGCCAAACAGTGTTTTTTGGATCATACAGGTAAGATGGTGTTTTAGATGCTAAACTTCTTAAGGTAATATGCCATTTCTTGCATTGATTTATGGTCTTGTCTGTCTCTGTCCAGTTTCATGTGGTCCTATGAGAAGATCCACCTGACAATGGTTCAAGTGATAACAGGAAATCTGGTCAATTCGTATGATGAGGAGTTTCGGACACTTTATGCTCGCTCCATTGCTATTCCATCAGAGTTCCAGCCTCAAGAGGTTATGTCAGACAGAAATCTAAATGGCAAAATCCAAAGCTACATTAGCCACCCCACCAAAGCCTTTGAACGAAAGGATCAGTTAAGGCACACACTTGATTCAGTGTATCGACAAGCCTGTAAAGGACAGCAAGGTTTCAAAAGTACACTGGAAGACCTTCCCATACCAATTTCTCATCACAGTAGATTCTTACAAGAATCCACAGATTTCAACAAGAGGCACAGCTACGCAGGAGAGCGCCAAGAACCCTCATACATCAATCAGCGCTCCAAGTATGGCTCTAGCAACTGGAATGTGGCAGAAGACAGCAGACAGTATGGAGGAAACTACTATCACAGCACAGTGGATAAACCTTATGAAAATACCAGAATGAATCTGATGAACAGAGGTATGAACATGCGTCAGTCCTACCATGGCCATGACAAACAAGTTTTGTTATTGCAGCAAAATCTGCCAAGCTTGGCAAGTGCTTCCAAATCATTTATGCGGACTTGGAGGATAGAATCTTACCTCAATAACCCAGAGGCTCCCACTGGAGAATCCTATGATTATCTGGATCAATACGAAATGGAAAACAAGCCTGTTCCTGCAATGCCTTCACGTCTTAGGTCATCCCTAGTTTTCAGATCCATTATACCAGAGGATCCAGAACCCAACAGTTATACAACCGATTCCTTATCCATGCACCGTCCTGATCAATTTGGCATGCAGCCAGGCACGCAATCCCACAATTCAGCAAAACATAATCAAACTGAAGTAATGGGCAGTCGTGTTCAACCTGATGACTTTGCATTAAAAAGACAGAGCATACAAGTTCCAGATCATGCAGGAAACCACTTAGGTTTTGCATCAGGAAGAGAAGCATTATATGCCAGTCTTGGCAGAGCTAAAAATCGATTCAGGCCAAAGGAAAATGAGCTCCAACAAGAAAACTTGTACAAGAGGCACAGTGTAGCTGACCCTAGACATAGCACATATAATAGTAGCAACAATGAGAATTCCAGGTATATTTATGGATCATACTTTAGAGGTCAACCCGAGAAAAGCACAGTAGGTGAGAATCCAAGATCTGGAGGGCCTCCACAAAATCTTAAGGGGGATCAAAGATCCATCTCTCATTATGATTTTAAAAAGGCTGAGAGCAAAGACATTCCCCAAGCTGTTTGGCAAGAACCACCCTCCAGGACTATATCTGCAACAGCTCTGGAAGTGGAGAACAAAGAACAGAACAAGCCTAACGTCCTGTCATCGCCACGGTTCTTCAAAAACAGCTCCAAGAAAATAAAATCGCTTCTAAATATTTATGATAGAAGAGATGGGTCACCCAAAAGAAAGAATGTCTCAAGCCTAAAAATGGGTGGTAGCTCTGATACCATTATTTCTGACGACAATGAGAATGGATCTCAGCAAGGTAGCACCACCATTTCTATGAAATCCACAGAGAGCAGCAGGTTGAAAAGGTCAAATGGGAGGATATCTGTCGGTGAACATTATGCTTCTGTCCCCACTGGAGATTTGTCCACCCCGCGATTTAGCACAGAGGAGCTTCAAAGTGATGTAAGAACTCCAGGATCTCGCCACTCCATTGCTTGTAATGAAAGAATAGATTTGGGGCAGGACACAAAAAGTAACTGGCAAAGAGAGCGAGAAGGTGGTAGCAAGTTGTACAATCGATTTGAGCCTCTTTGTACCTTTGAGACTAAACATTCCTCTTCAGGACAGGGTCCTACCAGAAGCTCTCTTCTTGCTAGAGGATATTTAAGCCATAATCAGAGAAACCATGTAGCTCCACACACACAAGGCAATGAAAACAAGTTTGGTCGTTTAATACAGAGGGTTGGAAATTTCATAAATAAAAACAAGTAACAAACAAGCTATTTACAGAAAACAAAGGAAAACCTGTTTGTTTTCTGCTGAATTTTTTGAAGTTGCTAATGCCACTACTGTAATTAGCACTTTAATGTGCAAGTACTGTATATGTTTGAATTACACTGCACAAAAAATGAGGTCACTAAAACAGTGCAATACACTACACTGGATTAATCATGCTGTACCATTGGGGTTGACACATGAATGTTGAATGTACATTTGGATAGTTTTGGGTTCAGTGTTGTTTACTATTATTGTAATCCAGGATGGTGGTAGCCTAGTGGTTAAGATACTGGACTATGTAGCCTAGCGGTTATGGTACTGGACTCTGGGCCTGAAGGTCAAGGTGTTCAAATTCCACCTCTGCCAAGCTGCCACAGTTCTGTCCTTAAGGAAGCCGCTTAACCCACCATTGCTTGAATTGTAAGATGTGTATGAGTTGTAAGTCACTCTGGATAAGGGCGTCTGGTAAATGTAATTATTAACATTCGTTTTACTCTTTTTTTTAAACTCTTTAATTTTTTTTAACACTTAAACAAATGTTACTGTTCTTCCTAAGATGGGAGAGGGTGTTTTATGTAATAAACGTTTTATAAATTAACATGGACTCTTAGTGAACTCTGATTGCTTTGTACTGAATTTGAATAACAATACAAAATAAGATAAGATGAATCTGCAGTGTGTCATTGTCATAGATACAGAAACCTTGCTTCTGTGTCCATACTGTGACTATACAGGGCAAAGAAGCCAAAATAAAAAGATTAATCAGTTGAAATATGAAATATGAAAAGTAATTAGCAACAGGGGCATTTACATTATCATGTAAAAGGACATGAAAATTGCTGTGTCTAATATGCCAGTAGTACAGGCCTGAAGACATATAATTATTACTTGAATTTTAAGAAGTAGTCATTAGAAGTAATATAATGTCTTAATAGCTGTTAGCATTTTTCTGTATGTTAACATCATAAATCTATTAATAGGTACATGTACAGAATACATTTTATAGTATTTGAAAATGGACCTGGGCTGGCTAGCTGCCTAAATTTATTAGTCAGTTTATAATTCCTTTTTTACAGTACAGCATTGTTTCAAAGCAGTTTGAAAAAATATGTCAACCCACAGACCCAACTGAGCAATCTTCAATACTGGGCAAGCATGACATTAAACATCTTATGATTCCGCTGTATAATGAACCTGCAAAGTACCTGAGGCATTACAGTCGGATAAACAGATGTGAAAGCATATACATATGAAATAAACGAGCCTCATTTTTCACTTCACATCATATTTGAGATGTTTTTATACGTCGATCGGGGTCCAATTGTGGTAAACTGTGGTAAATATGGTTTGGTAAGACTATATACTTGGTACTTGGTATGTTTGGTACTGTCTATATGAGGTATCACAGCTAATCAGATCTAGAGATGGCTACAAACTTACTACTGCAATTTCCCAAGAGCATAGTGGTCTCCACAATTCTAAAATGGTTTCGAACAACCAGGACCAAGAAACAGTAAAAAGGAATGAAGACTTTTTGAATGTTTCTATAAGGTATATGCTAGAGTTATATAGGTTTGTATTCCAGGGGGTGCTTTGTGCTTTAGGGCCAGTATAACCAGTCATATTTAAATCCCTATTAGTTCAACATCATTTAAATGAATTTCCCTAACACTTAAGCAAATATAAAAAGTATTAATGTTATTTTGTTCTTGATATGTTGGAGTTTGTGTGTTTGTGGTAAAATGAGTATCAGTCCTGCATTTTATTTTCTAGAAACATTTTATATCTTTGCAAAGAGAAAAACTATTGAATCCAGCTCATCAGGTTGTGCAAGGTTGTGTACAGGTTGTGTGACACAGTTGTCTTTGGAAATGTGTTTTTGAGATACAAAAACATTCATCAATGTTTTCAGTGTAATACAATTAATACAACATATAACCAGCATTGCACAGACTGCATAAAACCATTGACCTTAATTTTAAAAGTATTGCATGGATAAATAAAAAGCCACTAAATGGGAATAGAGCTTAGATGGCACAACCATCACAATACAGTGATTCACAGTCATAGAAGAATGAATGTAGAAAAGCATAATATAGTTTTATGCAGTTTCAGTAGACACATTTTGTTTATGGGATTACAGCTAACCCAACTGGCTTCATTATACATAAAAAATAGCTTCAAAACGTCCTGTTTTTAAAGTAATGTATTTACTTGTATTTTTGGTAGTGGAGCCAGTCTAATTTGCTGATAAAACTGAATAACATAGTTTGGGATAGTACATAGTTGTGGCTTTATTTCTTAAAACACATATTAACTTTTCCAGTTGGATCCACAAGTAGCAACTCTACAACCTAATGAAACACTAATACATCATTTACTTTAAACATGCATAAATACAACTTTTTGACCATATTTTTACCATTAAACTTCAATTAGGTAAACCTTTTAATAGAATTGGTGGAATGAAAATTCATACCTCTGAAAAGACACAGCTTTTATTTTATTATTCAAACTTGTCATAGTCTAATATCAAATAGTAATTTGTATTTCTCACATTAAGTAATATATTCAGTGTCTACTAGCAGTTAGCTCACTGACTACTGCTGATTTACTACTGCTTTTTGTCTGCTTTATTATCTTTCTAGTTCGTTATTGTGTTGTCCACTGTTCCTTCATACAACTGCAGTGCTATTCACATATGGTTAAGGATTAGTGAAGAGCACACATTGTAAAATAATTAATAGATCTAAAACCGAATAATCTGAAAAAGTTGGGGTTTTATGGAAGAAAAACTTGCAATGTGTCACCACTATATTTTTATGTTGTTTTTTTCTGGTCAACTAAGTTTAATTTGTTAATAAACGTCAGTTCCTTCATTTCAAGCCTGCACATTCCAAAAGAGTTGGGATGGGGTCAATTAGAGCTAGTAATTATGTAAAAAAACAACAACAACAACTAAATAATTATGTAATTATGGTGATGTCAACAGGTGATTGTAATCATGATTTGCTACCAAATATTTACGAATGGTTGTTTCCTTGATTAGCAAGATGGGCAGAGGATCTCCAGTTTATCAACAAATTTGTGAAAGGTTTAAAAACAATATACCTCACAAAAATATTGGAAGGTAGTTTTATATTTCACCCTCTAGAGAGGATAATATCATTAAATAATTCAAGAAATCTGGAGGTATTTCAGTCCAAAAAGGGCAATGGTGTAAAGTAAACTGAAATCTTGTGATCTTCAATCCCGCAGCTGGCACTACATCAATAACTGTCATTTTTCAGTAGCTGTTATAATCACGTTTGCAAGGGACTACTTTGGCAATAATTTGACAAGCACCATAAAACAGTTACATTTATAAATGGCACCCAAACATCATCGTGCAGAAAAACATTCTTAACATCCAGATACATCTGGAATGTTCTAGTCAGGTTAGTCATAAGAACAGGTCTTTTGGAATAAGGACCAACCATCAGAAGTTATCAGCTAGTCCAAAAGCCAGTTTACATTGAGTTTTTAAAGAAACATATTTTGCCTTCAGGTCATCAGGAATCACCGTGGTCACCGTGCATTCTGAAACAAGACAATGCAAAGAAGCCCAATCAGAAGTAATTATACCTGAAATATGTAAATTCCTTCCAATCTTGTTTTAACATTGTTTTTAAGCATCCCAATCATTTTCATACATTTTGTTAACAAACTAGAACTCTTTGCTCATCAAGACTCGAGTGGGTAAAGTTTTTCTACCGAATAATTATTACAATCACATTTTGGCCTGATCCCCTGTTTAAAATGATCGTTTTTTTAGTGTTTCACCTCCTTACTAATTACAAATAAGCCATTTCACATGTGTTGCAAGCTTGAAATGCAGGATGTAAGGAATCATGTAAGGTTCAAGTTTTTAATATTACATGCTTTTCTAACACTTCCTGATCTGGAATTGTAATTTACAATTTAAATATAAGATCATCTGCTGTTTGTGGAAGGAAGGTTTTTATTGTCTTAAACATTTTAAAAATATGTGTATTTAAGTATTTTGAAGTACCTAGATACATTTTTGCCATATGATTAATAAATAGTTGAAAAGCATACCAAGTTTCACATATATAGTAATGACATATCTGTGGAAGGTATGCTGCAATATTTGATTTGGCAGTCCAGCTAGTTCAATAAAGCAATCTTTGATCAAAGGGGTGATGGCTATCAAACTAAATTTCTTGGTTACGAGTAAGAAAGTGCATATTCCCTTACTGCACCATAAAATATAAATTAACTTAATTGTTTACCATTTCTTTAGGATTTCAGTTTATACCTGTAAGCTTCATGACTGATCATTTTGGCATTAAGGTTCCCATACTGGAATTTTAAAATGCTGTATAATAATTAAAGATCATTGTAAAGACAAGATCTCCACTCCCTACCATTAAAAACACATGACTCACTCTGCTGGTAGCCATTAAATCCTGACTCACCTTACACCTATCAAAAAGCTATCTTAAGTCCTTTCCTTACTCTCAGTGTACTTAATTTATTGTTAGAAGTGACAACAAATTAGAACTCGATATTGTTCTGCATCAGTATAGTTGTAGAGAAGGGGGCATCTCAGCTGTTATAAACATAATAAATGAAAATAGGATACTGCAATGCAGTCTTATATAATATTGTAATCTATCAATTGCTAAATTACTTTGTGTTAAATCCCAATAATAGACATTGAACATCTAATGATGACGACACCTGATCAATTAATAATAAGATTAACACAGTGGCAGGTGTAGGGCTGTCTTCGGTTGAACACTTATCTCTATGACATGTTCATTATGGTCGTTTTATGGTTTTATTTAATGTCTTTGTTGACATTGTCAACGGAACAAAAGTAAGTGCATTAAAACAGTAAAGTCTTCTTTTTCAAAGAAAATAAGTAACCCCTAAAGACTAATTTAAAGCGTCTGGTGAAACTAGGGAAAGTACACTTACTGCGGCCTTTGTAAATAATTTACACTTGCCCATTCATAGTTCCTTGAGAAGCTTTTTAGACTGAGATAGAATAAAACTAGTATTAAGTGTTTCCTTTACAAACAAGTCTTGCAGAGCTCAGGAGACATTTATTCATTGTGATAATTCTCTCTTCACTTCAAACAGATGGTTCTTCTAAAATCTTTTAGGAGGCATGAATATATTTTAGATTAAAGAAGCCCAAATTGAATTTAGCTTGAGGAGTTAATTGGGTGCAAGCCCAGCCTGGGTTTGGAACCAAGGATATCAGGAACAGTATCCTAGTTTGAACTCTAAGCTTGTAGAATAATTGAGTGATGATTTAAAACAAAAACAACAACTGTAAATATATGTGAGTTTTTTTAGCTGTGAAGTAAGCACACGTACAATAATCGGCATCTATTTTAATTTTGATATCTTTTTTCCTCCATTATTATCACCATGTGTTCATGGTCAGGGCTGTTAGAGCTCTGGTCACAACTGGGCACCAACAAGTATCCATTTTTATGACAGGACTGTAAGAAATTGACTAAAAACTACCACTAACATATAAACATAATAAAACAAGTGTACATTGGCAGAGAAGAAATATTGGAGAGTTCATGATTGAATGAAAATGATATTTACCACTGAATCACAAATCTGCATTGGCCAAGGAGATGCAGGATTTTATGTCTGGTGCTGCCCTAAACAGATGAAACAGATAAAGATGGCATGGGGTTACATATCAGGTAAAGGACCAGGGGAGAAGGCACCCATTAATGCACAGGTATAAGTCATGTCATCATTAGAAAATAGGTTTGGCAATGAATAAGTAAGTTTTTCCAAGACGATGATGCATCTTGCTAGTATGGAGTGTTAAAATTATTTTTCAATAAAAATTCTAATCAAATCAGTAACATTGCCAGGTTATATAAGCTATTGTTGAATGATGCAGTGCCATCCTAGGATCAAAGACCACAGGCATTCATCTTAAGCTTGCGCCCATGGCCTTTATGCACTGAAATTACCCATGATTCCTTGAAGGTAAATATAGAGAAAATGTACTAAATGTCTACCAATCTTTCTTTGAGGTACATCAAAGTTGTTTTAAATCTTTAAATAATTCTCTCACGCATTTGTTGACAAACTGAAGAATTTTGGCCATCTTTGCTCATCAAATAGCTTTGCTGTTGTACCAAATCATTTTCAATCAATCACGAGTACAATCACCTGCTGACATCACCTATTTGAAACCTATTAGTTTTTTAGTTCATTACTATCTCTAAATTAAGCTATCCCAACTTTGTTTTGGAATGTGTTGCAGGCCTGAGATGCAAAAACAAATGTTTATTAACAATGAAATGAAGTTGATCAGGAATGTGGACTATCTCAGGTTCATACTGTCTGCAATTAAATATAAGTCTGAGTAAATGTAAGTATGTATATATTTTTATATTGTATGTGTTTTCCATAATGTTCCAACTTTTTTTCTGATTGGGGGAGTGTAGAAAATTCTAAATGGTTAACAAAACAGCACCACTGTATAATGGTGACTACAATTTGAGCTCACTTATAAAAACCCGGGTTTGATAATGATATGGAATTCTGGTCTGAACAAGATCTTTCTGTTTGGAATTCAACTTGTTTTTTTCTCATAGTTTTGCTTCAGTGGCTGTCTTGACCCTTTCCATAATTAACCTTCTCAAGACCTTACTAGGGAGAGACATAAATAAGTTTCCCCTCTATTTATGTTATTCACTAAGATTTCATTTCTTTTGGATTTTTACTTAGTACTTAATAGGCCAAGACAAATGTCTGTGGTTCTTCTACTTTCAGTGCATTTGGTGGATCATAATCCAGTCCTGGTGTGCTCTTGATATTCTTAACAATGTGTTTTGTCTCGTTTCTTCCTGACACCTGACACGTGATATCATACGAGGTATTTCTGTCATGCCTCTCTGCTACCTCTTCTGCCTCTGTTGATACTTTTCAATAATTCCTCCTATCTCTCCTTACTCCTTATGGATTTCTTCTGCTTCTGTGTTTTGTTTCTGGAATTGCACTGCTCAATGATTTTCCTCTCCAGTCCTAATCTATGGTGTCTTCAGAAACCCAGTTATTTCATGATTTCTTTCTAAATCTCAGCTACCCTTCCATAGTTGCACTATGCTCTTAATTTGCTCACTTTATTTTCCAGGGAACTATCCTCCTGATGTGTCTGGAATCTGTTAACAGTCATCAGTTTGGGCTCTTGTTGTATGTTGGTTTTCTTGATGCTGTAGATTTTTACTCAATGGACAGGATGTTGTCTGACCTAACATCAGCACCTCTGCATTCCCTGACATCTAAGGTAAGATGAATAAGATGCCTTTATTTTCATTGTACAGTGTGCAACAAAATTAAACAACACGGCTGATGCCCATCATAAAGGCAATTGTTAAACTGCCATTTAAAAAGGATAAATGTTACAGCAGAGATACAAGTACATCACGCAGACAAAAGACAGGGGCAGGCATGACTCCTGCAAAACACGTAACCCACCACACCCTTAACTCGCACCCCACCTTCTCTATCCATCACTTCCAATGAAGTACAGAACCTTTTCAAAAAATGTAACATGGGAAAAGCTGCTAGTCCAGACCACACCTATAGTTCTACAAATCCATATTATGAAAGGTATATAGTGACATCATGGGAAACACAAATCAAAAACACAGTGGTTTTTACATGTACTTATTTATTAAATGAAATAGTTGTTTCATTACAGACAGTATGAACTCAATACTGTAAACATTCTGAACTAAAGTCTATAAATAGCAATCTCAAATAGCTTAGCTGCTGTTCCAGGTGTGTGAATGTCGAAGAGCAGTGGTGATGGCATCTTCTGTAAACCTGTTTTCTTTGTAGGCAAACTGGTGTGGATCAAAGGTGTCTCAAAACACCTAATTATGACCGGTGCAAGTGCGACCGGACAGTAATCATTGAGGTCACTAATAGTAGTCATTTTTGGCAATGAAATGAAGTTGTCAGACTTCAGACAAGATGGGATGGTGACTTAGACAGTGTCAGGCTAACAATTTTTATGAAGATTACAGAGCGCTGGTCTGCACATGCGGGTGTTGTTTTTGGAGACAGGTGGAGGTCTGGTGGCATGTTTGTGTGTTGTACTGGTGAGTGGATCAAGCACAGCAATGCCGTTAGAGTTTTAAAACACTTTTAATTCACATTGCACTTGATTTGAGTCATTCACCTTATTATTCTACCTTGGGGATGTAAAATCAGAGACGGGAGCCCATCTGTTGTTGCACAGTTTGCGTTAGTCTGTCCTGATTTGTCCTCAGTGCTCACAGGAAACTGGTGGCTAAAGATTTTTGACTTGTGGACTATTTTCAGTCCTGCAGTGACACCGAGGCAGTTTAAAACTCCAGCAGCACTGCAGTATCTGATCCGCTCATATCAGCACAACATAAACTAACACACCAGCAGCACGTCAGTATCACTGCAATGCTGAGAATGATTTACCACCCAAATAGGACCTGATCTGAGTCGGTTAAAGAAAAGAGCAAAGGACACGGACAAAGTATGTAGAGAAGAAAATGACCTACAGTAACTGCACTAAAGGTTAAATAAATAATAAGCAGAATATAAAGTGAAAAATATCAATAAATATTGTTTTGCACAGTACCAATATTTGCATAGTAACAGTTAAACTGTCTGAGTTCATACTGTCTGCAAAGAAACAAATATTTAATTTAATAAATAAGTACATGTAAGAACCACTGTGTTTTTGATTTGCATTTCCCATACTGTCACTATATACCATCTATAATATGGATTTGTAGAACTATAGGTGTGGTCTGGACTAGCAGCTTTTCCCATGTTACATTTTTTGAAAAGGTTCTGTACTTCATTGGAAGTGATGGATAGAGAAGGTGGGGTGCGAGTTAAGGGTGTGGTGGGTTACGTGTTTTGCAGGAGTCATGCCTGCCCCTGTCTTTTGTCTGCGTGATGTACTTGTATCTCTGCCGTAACATTTATCCTTTTTAATAACAGTTTAACGATTGACTTTATGATGGGCGTCACCTGTGTAACGATGTATTTAGTGTTGGCGTGGCTTTACAACAGCATCGTAGCGTTACCTTTGTCAGAGATGGTACTATCCCTTGTAGAACTCATAATTAAACATTTTGTTAGGAGAGAGAGACTGAGAAAGAGAGAAAGAGAGAAAGAAAGCAAACATTTCTAATATATCTGTGCGTAATATAGCTGTCAGTGTGTGACTAAACCAGCCATTTACAGGCAAAATATCATTCAATTATTCATACAAGGAATGTTCCACTGATTTCAGGTTACTCTTGGTGAACTCATGCTTTGTAATACTGCACAAGGATATTTTTTTCTATATGAGAAAAGCTTTGTTTGCACAAATTAAACGCATTAACGTTATGGTTATTATAATATCATATTAAAGCCACAAAAACTACATTGTAATTAAATTATTCACCAATCCATTGCAGAGCGCACATGCACACACACACATTTTACTATTCTTTTTGCGGATTTTCCATGAACATGAATGAATGAATGAACATCCTAAAGCAAGTCCTTTGGCTCTTTTGGCTCTTTTTTTATATAAAGGTTATAGCATATAAAACATATTAAAAATATGTAAACAATGCAAAATATTAAAGAAAAAATATTTAAAGAAAATAAAAAACAGTGAAGAGAAGTGAAGAAACATAAACATGGTATCAGTTTCCATTGCTATGCCGATGACACACAGCTGTATGTTTCAGCAAAGCCAGATGAAGGACATCTTAATAAAGCTGATGAATGTGTGAGGGACATTAGACAATGGATGTTAAATAGTTTCCTTCTTCTTAACCCTGATAAAACAGAAGTACTTCTTCATGGAACACAGGCAGCCAGAAGTAAGCTTTCTGATTTGACAGTAACTCTGGATGGTAGTTCATTCACTGCCTGTGATAGAGTAAAAGACCAGTCTTTCATTTAAAGCTCATGTAGACAATATTAGCAAGATAGCTTATTTTCATTTAAGAAACATCGCTAAGCTAAGAAACTCATTACCTCTCGAGGTTGCAGAAACACCAATCCATGCCTTTGTTACGTCTAGACTGGATTATTGTAATGCATTGTTATCTGGATGTTCCAGCAGGTGTTTACACAAGCTTCAGTTAGTACAAAATGCTGAAGCCATAGTTCTAACTAGAACTAAAAAATATGATCACATCACCCCTGTTTTACTTAACACTACATTGGCTTCCTGGTAAATCCCGCATTAAGTATAAACTTCTACTATTAACGTAAAAAGCTCTAAATGGTCTCACCCCTCAATATCTGACTGAGCTGTTAGTTTATTATAATCCACCTCGCCAACTTCGATCAAGTGCTACAGGTCACCTACAAGTTCCTAGAATAATGAAAGTTACAGTGGGAGGCAGAGCTTTCTCCTACAAAACCCCCAAATTATGGAACAGTCTTCCGATAAATATCCGAAACTCAGACACAGTCTCTATGTTTAAATCAGGGCTCAGGACTTATTTGTTTAGTCAAGCATTCGGTCTGTAGTTCTGGTTCCAGTTTTAGTTCTTCATATGTTAATGGCAACAAAGATCATGTCTAATTCATTTCCTCTTTTTCTAGGTTCTCGCTCCAGTGGTGACCCTGAGATGAGATGAGGAGATGATATCAGACAGAACGATCAGCCATGCCAATGATGCCGAAGATTCTCCCTCTCCCATCTCTTCATAAACTTAATACATTTAAATGTTTTATATAAAATGTTAATGATGTTTATT
>JAUZST010033303.1:0-28590 GCA_034779995.1 Parotocinclus haroldoi | reverse complement strand
ATACCTTTTCATAGGACAACACTGAAGATGACACTTTGAGTGCTATCACACTCTTTCATGGTCACTGAAAGTTCAGGATGCCACCTCATGGCAAATAACTCTCTGATTTCTGTCGTCCCGGAAGGAAGCCTCATCTAAAGAAAACCCACAAACAGTTTGCTGAAGACAAACAGGCTAAGGACATGGATTACCTGAGCCATGTCCTGTGGTCTGATAAGGCCAAGATAAACTTATTTGGTTCAGATGGTGTCAAGATGGTGTATGTGGTTGCAACCAGGTGAGGAGTATAAAGACGTGTGTGCCTTGCCTATAGGTAAGCATGGTGTTGGGAATGTCTTGGTTTGGGGCTAAATGAGTGGTGTTGATTGTGGGGAGCTACAGTTTATTGAGGGATCCATGAATGACAACATGTACTCTGACATGCTGAAGCAAAACATGATCCTCTCCCTACCGAAACTGGGCTGCAGGGCCATATTCCAGCATGATAACGACCCTAAACACACCTCCAAGACGATCACTGCCGACAGGTCTAGCATGTCTCCAGACTTATACCCTATTGAGCATCTATTGTACAGTCTCAAACGAAAGGTGGAGGTATCTAATACCCACCAGCTCTGTGATGTCGTCATGGAGGAGTGGAAGAGGATTCCAGTGGTAACCTATGAAGCTCAAGTGAACTCCATGTCCAAAACAGTTAAGACAGTGCTGAAAAATAATGTTGGTCACATAAAATATTGACACTTTGGGCACAATTTGGCCATTTTATACTAGGGAGTGTACTCACTTTTGTTGCCAGTGGCTTAGACATTAATGGCTGTGTGTTATTTTGAGGGCACAGCAAATTTACACTGTTATAATAGCTGCAGATGGACTACTTTACGCTGTAGAACTGTACACTGTACAAGTGTCATACCTTCAGCGTCGTCCCATGAGAAGATAATACAGTAGTTACAAAATGTGAGGGGTGTAATCACTTTCGTGAAATACTGTAATTGATTGTTACTTTGATGCTTTGTTATTGTTTTTTATTGTGGTGTCAGACACACAGAAATGAAAACATGCAAGTTAAAATGTTAAAATTATTCAACTTTTTATTTCAACTGCTTTTCATTACTGACAGAGGAAAAGCAAATTTCCTCAATTACTAAAATAATGTTCAACAATTTCTCTCTGCAAAACTAGTAGGCCCTGGCAAAGCTCAGTTCTCTGGGTTCTAAGGAGTGGTAGACTGGGCTATAAGAGTGCACACACACACACACACACACACACACACACACACACACAGAGACACACACACACACACACACACACACACACAGTACTGGTGCTCCAGATCGTGGCTTCATGGTCCGTGTCACAGCTCGCAGCAGGGATTGACTATGACATGTGAATGTGGAACGGCCCTAATTTAGGCAGCCTTGTTTCTAAGCCCATAATGGCTGCACTATAAGAGCGATAGGAGCCAGGCAGAGACACACAAGAGCTCTCACTGCAAACTGGAAGCTTGAGCTTATTTTCTAACCTCTGTGTAGAATCGAATGAGAAAAGCTCATTTGTTTTTGTACATAACAGTATAAAGTATAATCAGAGATGATTATTATAATCTAAAGTAAACCGAAAGATGGCAAATAATCCACGTATACCTTAAATAAGACCAGTTCAGATTCGAGACGTACATTTTGGGGTTAATTTAGATTTAGGATTTAAATGCTTTCATAAAAAAAAACCTGAACTTCTTCCGCCAGATAATTGTGTCCTTATTTTTGATGCCCCTATGTCTGATTTATGTCGACAAGCTCGTATTTTCACGTTTTAAAACACTTGATTTTGAACATCTTACTTTTAGGATTTACTTCATTCTTTGTCTTCTTTTCTCTATAGTATATTTCATTATGTCCTCTTTTCTTTTAATAATACTGTACTTCATTTTGTCCCCTATTGTTTTCGGAATATCTTTTTTATGCCTAATTTTGTCTTTTATGTTCCCTTCACTTTGATATACTTGTTTCCCAGTACCATTCTAAAATATTGGGATTCTGACCTAATGCATACAATGTTTTCAACACTTTTTTGTCTTTCTAAGGTTTTCCTAAGTTTGTCTCCAGTACCATTTGTAAATAACTAATTTTTACCCAGCCAATTCAGGAACACTTGGTTTTTATTTCCACATATTTTTGTAATGTTTGATTTTGCTTCCACTATTGCTTGAGGGTTTAATTTTGATCACAGGAAGCGTTGTGGAGAAGCAGGTAATTTTGGCGCTGCAAATCCTCACCTCCAGTTACTGTCATTGTAAAATATGATTTCATGCCTCCTAAAAAGTATGAGAAGTAGCTTCGTACTGATGTGCAGATGCCAAATAATGTTGTCTGATTTTTGTTTGTCATCAGGAGTTCACATAATATGGATCCATAATTGCAGTTCTCATCGCTCCCCAGAACTTCTTATTTTAGTTTGATTATGTGTGAAAATCATAATTCATAACTTAATTAGTACAGACATGGCTGTTAAAGCTTTTGGAACAGCATAGCTGAAAGAATGCGATGGGAGAGCAGCTCCCAGTGGCGGGGAGGAGGGCCGTGGCACGCCTGCGTGTCAGTCAGTAAAGTGCTTTGGCCTGTGTTTGTGTTTGATAGGATCAGTAGCACAGTGGGTGGCAGAGAGTCTGATGACTTGAGGGCTGAGCCTTTTAAAACTGCTCTCTGGTTCGCAGGCTGATCCTCACCACCGTCTCCACATGACCGCTTGAGCCTGAATGTAAACAACCAAACAAGCTCAGGCCTCTTTAAAGACGTGTCTCCAGCCTCCAGGCTTAATTGGAAACAGACTGCATGAGGAGGGGAAAATGCTTTGAGACATTAGTACTTAAATTCTCCGGAAGAATCTTATGTAGTAGGCTTGAATTGATTATTTAATATGGACTAATAGATTCTTAGCTGGTTTGTTGGGTTTTTTACGACTTCATCTATCAGAATTACACAAAATCCAACCACATCATCGATTCATGCAGATTAAGTAACTGGTTGAGGTCTTAGTGTGTCTGGAACCTATCCGGAAACAATGGGTGCAAGCTAAGAATAGCTTGACAGGATGCCAATACATAATACACGCACACACACACACACACACACACACACACACACACACACACACATACATACATACCCCCCCCCCACACACACACAGAGGTACATAAGGGCAAATTAGAGTAACCAATGCAAGACGTTTTAAGACCTAGAGTAAATATACATGGAGATAAGGAGAATATGCCAAACCACACACAGTGTTTCAATTTCCTCCCACATCCCAAAGGCAAGCATTTAGTTAATATGTGACTTTAAACTGGTCAAAGTGAATGTGAATGTGACTGACTGGTATTGACATAACCTTGTCGTGTATATTCATTACCTCCCCTTAATCTCCCCTTCTACAGGTGCTACTTTTAAATCTAGTAATGTATGCATCTAAATTTACCAAACCAAACAGTTTTATTGGACAATCTTATTGGACAAAAGACCTATGTACTTTCCTCTTTTCATTTTACTTTCATACTTTCACTATTTCTTCCAACATCACCTCCATTTTTGGTTACAATTTTTTTGGAACATACCATTATTAAACAATTGTATATCTGATCTAAAGGTGGCTTAAGACATTTGCACATTCTTGTAACTTCTTGAGAATCGAGGATTATAAAAGCAGATGATGATGAGAAGCTAAACGCAGGGTATAATTAATTATTATTGCGTTTTCTTTGAAAACGCTTATTATCTGAACGAGCATTATCCATTGGAGATGTTTCTTTCCATCTAATTTCACTACAGAAACAGTTACAGTTTCTTATTGTTCTTTTCTACTGAATGTTTCTTCAATGTATAGGAGAGAGTTTTATTGGTTTGAGTGAGCATTCGGGCTGTAGCTTGGCGCTGATGGGTTTGGTCGTTAAGCATAGCATTTAACTCTCAGTAATGGATGGTATTATGTGTAAGTGTGGCTGCTAAATGCTGTAAGTTTGATATAAATGTAAGCTTGCAAATCAATTACAATTCTTAATTTCCGTTAAACATACACATACACACACACAAACACAGACACAAAGACAGACACACACACACACACACAGACACATACACAAACACATAAAGACAGACACACACACAGACAGACAGACAATACGGACGCATAAACACAAAGACAGACACACATGGACAGACACACAGACGCATAGGCACAAAGACAGACAAGCAGACACACACAGATGCATAAACACAGACTCACACACACAGAAAGATAGAGACGCATAAACACGACGACAGACGCAGACAAACACAGACAGACAAACAGACATATGCAGACACACATGCAGACACACACAGATATACATGTTGCTAAAAATCATTAGAAAGGAAGAAGAAGAACGCGAGGGAGTCTGCCCTGGCAGCAGCACTCGTTCTGTTAGTTATGGCTGAATGGAAATGAAAGTACAGCAGGCCTAATTGGTCTAGTCTGTGCGAGTGTGTGTGTGTGTGTTGGCGATAATTTCAGTTCACAGGTGGCCACCGTGGTCGCTTCACACAGTGCAATCTCAAAAGTTCACATCAAGGCCTGGGACAAAAATGTACACATTCCAAACTTCCCGTCACCGATAGCCTTTCGTCATGATCTTTCAGACATGTTGTAAATGATTTACTTATCCAGAATGAAGTTTTCTTTATAATTAGAGTAGTGACAGTAAAGACACAATTTTGTGATTGCAAGCGAAGCACACGCAAGGCTGTAGTTTTTATGTCGTTAGTGAACATCTGTTTATGTGTATACCTCTGAGCTTACATGGGGGCGATCGAGCAACTGAGAGGAGATTTTAAAAAGAGTCACAGACATAGAGAGTTTACACTTGGTCTTTTATGTGTCTTGTACCTGGATTGTAACCACGTGCATTTAGACTTAATAGTCAAATGTGTCTCCAGGTGGCCAGATTGAAAACTGTTTGCTGTATCTCACGTATTGATTCTGTAAATCGGCTGGGAATTCCACAAAGTAAACTAACCTGGTTCATTATGTCCAAATTCTGTTCCACAAAAGAGGCTAAACTTAAGGTCTGTTATGTTACTACAGGAACATATGCATTCGGACAAACCTGTTTAGTACCAGGATATACTGTAGTTGAGTCATCAATTCTATTGGCTGAGCCAGGAACGTTCCTCTGGAGCACCATAATATAAATAGCTGTAGATCTATCCCATTGCATAATAATATAATAATAATCGTTAAAGACTGTACTTAATTACTGTTTTTTGTACTTAATTATCAATTTAACAGTTGACATTTATAAAATGTAATTGTAATTGTAATTTACCTTTAGTTAATTTCTAAAAACAAACAAACAAAAAGTATGTCTTTACATTTTAGATCTTCAAAGTGCACATTCACTGTCAATCAATTTAGTTGCCACACATTTGAATTTTTTGCTTTTACTGTGATGAAATTTGATAGATATGCTGATATATCATTGTGGCCCAGGACTGCCAGTTAGACGGTGCTTAGCAACAAAAAACACAACATTCAAGCAAGCTATTATTAATGCCTAATTAAATAACACTTTCGGTATTTTTTATGTGCTTTTTAGACTGGAGGGACACTTTCTGGATCTCTATAATTGATTGCTGATGCTGTTACATATACAAATACAACGTGCGAAGGTTGTAGCCGCATCAAATATAATGATTTTAAATAATCTTCCTTGATTTATCCTAAAATAATTGAATACAGCAGTGATGATTGTAATGTAATGCACAACCACAGTGAAGACCGATTCAAAGCTGATCACATTATTTATTTCGGATATGGTATCTGTCCAAACTGCTGATAAGAATAGAGCCGATACTTTTGTCGACTCTCTATGTGTTTCCTCAATCATTGTTTGGCCGGCTGTAAAAGGCTGGACGTTGTGGAGCGTGACAAATAATAATAATAATAATAATAATAATAATAATAATAATAATAATAAAATAAGTCAGTCCTGTTAATGGAGCCCCACCACTGTGTGTTTGAAAGTTTTCCTTGCTCTCAACACACCTGATCCAATTACTAAGATTATTAAGAGTTGCATTAGCTAGGTAAAGAGGGTGTGTTTAAACAGGCACTAAAATATGCAAAGCAGGGGTCGGGCCCCAGGAGCAGAATTAAGAAATACTGTTTATTAACTTAGGGCTCAAAATGTCAAGCTATTGTAATTCTTCTGACTGAATGTAAGATATAAAATTGGCTTTTTAAAAAGGGCTTTTCACATGATTTATGAATTAGTATTAGTATTGTTATTGTATTTGAAGAAATCTTACTAAGTACAATTTGCTCATGATAAGAATTATAATTTTCATATTCAAATATTTTAGCTTTTAATGTTCTGTCGACTGCAGATTTAGCAGAATTGCCCGACCGTGAAAATGGCACTGCATCAACTGTAAAGCATGGTGGAGGAACATATGGGTGTTTTCTGCCTTGTTTCCTCAGTTTAAGGACAACTTGCAACAGTGCATCAGTGCATATCTAGAACATTTACAAGACAATATCAAAACATTTACAAGACAATATCAGAATATGTATAAGACAATATCAGAATATTTCAGTCCCCTGAACTCTAAAATAGGTAAACGCAGTTTAATGACCATCCAAATGAGATCTCAAAAAATTTTAATAAAAAAATTAAATAATAATCTGTCTTTTATTTATGGAGTATTAGCCAATCGATGCTGCAAATCCACAAGCAGAGAAGGGAATTTAAGAGTTAAAGTCCATCATTCATGGGCATGTGTAAGTACTATACAGCGTGTGTGCTTGCATTATGCTTGCTCGTGTTTGGACTAGACTCTGTTCTAAATCTGTTTGTGTTGAAAGACTTTTTTGTCCTTGTGTCCGTGTGGATGACGTTCCACTAATTATTTGTAATGAGCTGTAAATGGTGTTTGTAAGTGTATGTGCCTGTCCTATTGTAAGCAGTACTGCTTTGTTTGTCCCCACACTACCTGTATATTCTCTTTAGCCTATAACTATATAAGCTAGTTCACATTCATCATTCGTTTGTTGAGGCTGTTTCATCTGATCTTATTTGTTCTATCTCTCAATGCATGTTTGGCTCCCAACAAACAACAAGATCAGAACCATCATACCATCTAAATGTGGTACCTCATCATACCTCTAAAGTGTTACGACTTTAACCTACACAGGGCTGTAACACTAAATTACGGTATTTTCTATAATTACTATGGATTTTGGCCGTTGAGATAATGTGTAGATGGTGTAGGTTTCAATTTTGTCTTCTGTTCTAACTTTGATGCATTTATGGATCTTTTGCATGCAGTTTTATTGTAAAAAGACGACATGACTATGGCATTTCGGTCAATGCCCTGTTTCCCAGAATGGAATGTGTCTGTTAAATGGTGCGTATCCGTAGAAGCAGAATGATGCAACTGGGCAATGGTGAAGGAAGGGAATTTTGAAACCCAATTGACCGGAAAAAGGCTGTTCATGCAAGAACTCAGAACATTTCTACATAGATTCTAACAGTCTGGACTGTGCAGGCCAAGCCATTATGGTACTGGACCATTGACCAGGAGGTGCAGAGTTCAAATCCTGTCTCTGCTAAGCTGCCACTGCTGGATCCCTGAGTTAAAACTTTTAACCTACAATTTCCTGCGCTGTAAGATTGTATAACCTATAAGTTGCTCTGGATAAGGGTGTCTGTTAAATGCTGTAAATATAAATCTGATCTGAATGACTAGTCAGTGAGCGCAGCACAAACACGAAAACAACAATTGGTAGTGTCTTAGTTTGACCGACTCACGTTTGTCTGTTATTATGACTTGGGCAAAGATCAGACCACACTTAAGGAGCGGTGATGCAGAAACTGAGGCAGATTCATTCCAAATGTTTAAGATAAAAAACTGCCAGTTATACCATTCTCTTTTATAATACCCTAACCATTAGAAACATGTCCAATCTTTCTCTTTTCTGAGGTTTCTGAAAACGTAGGTTTGTCTTCATCTTGGAGCCTGGAGGCACCCTGAGGCATTTCCTTTCTCTCTTGGCTACAGAGCTGAAAGCGTGTCGTAACAAGATGCCACACCACATACCGACTTGTAGCATCAAGATTTTCCTGATAATCATCCTGAAATAGCTTGTCAGACATGCAGGCATGTGCAGTTAAGCCATGCAAGGTATTTACTCCTGAGATCATCTGTAATTAAATCTCAGCGTACCCTACACAGAGCTGGCTGACAGAAAGCATGCAAGGGCAGTGTGATCTGCTGGAGCAGTGTCAGGCATACACAGCCACTGAATAGGTATCTGACAGGAAGGGAGTGGCAGTGGAGGATAAAAGGCTTAAAGTGGTTCTGCACAATACTGTTCAAGAATGTATACCCGATGGTTCACTTAAGCAAAAATGTTTTCATGTAGATGCATGACAGCGTTAATTGTGCCCGTTACAGCAGCCTATCTTCTGCTTTCTGACATAAGCTGCTCTATATCATGGCTAGTAAATCAGCAGTCACAGAAATATACTGATCACAAATTATAAAAAAAAATTAATTCCATGCAGTCGCCTTTTTGTGAGTGTATCATATTGTGCAGATTAGTGTAGAGTATGCATTGGCTCTGTCTCAATACCTAGTACTACATACCTAGTATACCTAGTATACTAACTAGTATACCTCAATACCCTTGCTGCCTACTTATTATGTAGGGTGATTTAGCATTTGCTTCACCATTTGTTCACGTTCTCTGCACAATTTGTACATCAAGCATTGCCAGTAATGTTTTATGAGTCATGGGATCAAGTCTTCTGTAGTTTTTGCTGTAACGAGCAATTTTGCGGACAAGCTGTAATAAGAGGAGCATATCAAATGTAGATAAATGCTAATATTAGGACTAACATGAGTAAAATCTAAGCCCTTCTATATAAGATCTGTGTTTTTAACTGATAACTGGCTCCAAATGAAATCCAAATGAATTCAAATGAAATCCAAAAATTAAGATGTGAAGTTCATAAAAAGTACATTTATATGCATATTTAACTCCTGAGACACAGAACAATAATGCAATCATTTTAATTTATTATGTCTTTCACACATTCACATTCACATTTCACGCAAGACAAACTTTAAAAACGAAACATTTATTACAACTAGTATAACGTAGAATTTTTATATGTAAACAATCGTGTTTTATTTTTTGTAAGAATGTTTCAGGATTTGTTCCCTTAATTTGTTCCCTTTGTTATGAATTAAATCTGCTTGTGAAATATAAAATGTGAAATATAAAATGAGTTTTTATGCATACATTCCTAAAGGAGAAAAAAAACTTAAAAAAAAAAAAACTTACAAATTTGTGTGATTCTGGTTGTTGTGTGTTGATTTCAAATCAGGGGCTGCGGTACTTCTTGGTAAAATCTTATCGTAGATCCCTGCCGTGGTTGAGATACAAAAACACATCAAGAAAATCAGAGGTCATTAATTAACATATAAATGGGTGCATAAAAATCACAAGGTGGAGAGAGAAACTGAGAAGTCGCATCGGTGGTAAAAATGAGTCTATAGCCCTGGTGTAGGTTAGAAAAACAATCAATATGAAAAAGGAAACAAGTAAAGAAACATTTTTCACTAATGAATTACGTGCAAAATCAGTTCTCGCTCATGTTTAGTGAAAAGCTGGACCATCAGCTGCTGCTTTTCGACAGGAAGACTCTGTATTACCCTGTTTATGTGTACCAGATGTTTTCCTCTGGTTGGTAATAACCCACTTCATTTAACCTGGAGCTAGTAAGAATTGTAAAGCAAAGCTAATCCTGGAATTCACTGGGCACAGGCAGAGGTAGTCGTTGGACAGGACGCCAGTCCAGCTAAGATTTCCATAACCGCAGCCCCACACGTTCACATTGCAAGCTCCATGCCCAGGGTTCAGCAGCTGGCCTCCGAAGGCTTTCCTGGTCCCGCAATGACCCCGATCAGTTAAATGGGCTAATACAAATAAATGAATAAATGTTTCCTTAATGTGTTTTCAATTGCAGAGAGGTTGTACTCATTTTTATCGCCCTTCAGGCAAAATGATTGAAAATTCCCAATTTAGCCAAGGTAAAATTGGACAAGGCATCAGTGTTATGTTCGTGCAGTTCCTTACGTGATGAAGCCAGTTGCGCTTGATTTAAAGGCGACCTCAGATGGGGAAATCCCTCGAATCAGCGTTGCCGCATTCTCCAGACTAGAGCTGTACTTTGGCAAGAACTTAAAAATCATTTTGCAACCCTGCAGTCATTTGCTATGCATTTAATAGCACTAGCTTTGTATGAAGCAACCCAGCAATACTCTGATCATCGAGATTAAAATAAACATGGCTGAGAGTTTTCGAGCGAGGCAGACTCCACATGAGTGCCACGATATGTAGATGCACTGATAACGCGGCTGTAAGCCAAGGAGCGTAATCAAAGGCCACCCAAAGCCCAGACGTTTTAAACCTGTTTTCTATGCATTTGAAAGATTTCTGCACCAATTACTCAGTAATGTGCTCTGATCTTTAATCCTGTCATAACAATAGACACATTCTACACAACCCAACATCAAAAGTCATTTTTATACTTCGTTTCATAAACGGACTAATGATCTGCAATCCAGAGTGAAAAAGTATACATACCTTAGAAGAACAATCCTTTAGAAGAACTCCTGTCCTGTAGCTGTTGATGAGACGAGCACAACAAACAGTGAGGAGGAATTTTAGATTAGACTGGGATTTTTTTGCATTATTTACATTTTTTTTATCCAAAACTGATTTGAATTTGAAACTACATGGGCAAAAGTACAGAGGATGTAAAAGTCTCAGACCACTAGGTAAAACACTTATATTTGGCATTTTTCTCTTAATGTAATGTGTTTTTTCATTACAAATCATATAATCAGTAAACAATTTGAGTGGAAAACTGAATCTATTAACAACGCGGTGAATATCAGAATGTTTTATTATTTGTATTTGGCATGTTCAACCCTTTTGATATAATGACAATAAGCACTAGAGCAAGCATGGACTTTATGTAACTTCTGATGGGCCACGTTGTCCAGCATGATCATACAATATTCCAAAGATATTTGGAATATTCCAGTGATGTTACTGACTGCATGACTTTCTCTGTCTTCACGTACCCCTATAAATGCTCAATGGGCTTTTGGTCAGGTGACTGTCGAAGAAAGTCCATGGTAGTCAGCATTCTTTGTTCTTATTTGGTCTTCAAGTAGGCCTGGTTGTCGCAAAGCTTTGAGGCGTGTCCTATGTCATTATGCTAAAACAAGTGGTTTTCAGACTTTTGTTCTAATTGGAGAACACACTCACTACTCATAGGTCTTGACCAGGGTTGGATCATTGCAGTACCGGTTGCTCCCCAGCTCCCCATGACCTTGAAGTAGAGGAAGCGAGTATGACAATGAATGATTGTCTGATGAACGTTGTGGTAGTCACTCAAAACTTACTAGAAAAATCAAGCAGCTTGATGATGGAAAAAAAGACCATAAACCAGTTATAATGTTGTTCATGCAGGAAATGGTCTAAATGTACTGAAGCTAACCAAGGGTTTACTCGCACTCCAGGTGATCTGTACTGTTCCAGAGCATGTTTGACCCCCAAAGCACAGTTCATTTGACTGATGTGTGTCCTCCTTGGGTATGTACCACACCTGGGTGCTGTATGCAGGCACGCTTGAAGAGGTGGGCTTGGGTGTGATTCAGTTAGAATTAGTCACTCTATGCATAGTGTGATCACTAACCATGCTCGAGCACGGAACACAACATCAGCTGCCTCCATAAAAATCTTCTTATACATGTAGGTATGTGAAAATCACAGCGCTGCACTATCAATAAACCTGAGGCGTAGGGTGTATGAGACGTCCAAAAAAGATACAAATTACATCAAACCATAACGTCATGGATTTCATTTTGCTTTACAAGCGTGACTTTCTTTCAAAAGCGTGACTTTCTTTCAAGAGTGCAGGCTGTCGGGAAGTAGAGGGCATCAATCGTGCTCTGAAATGGTACAAGCCAACCGGGCATAGTGTGAGCACGCCCCAAGGTTCTACTAATTATTCAGTACGATGATTTGTATACTTTTTCCAGCCAAGAAAGTTCAAGAATAAAGTAAGGAATAAAAAAAAGCAATCCTAATGCAGATGTTTTGGGAGTGGATACGTTTGAAACTTGGTTTAGGGATGCAGAGCGTTGCGTAAGTAATGCGATGCTGTCTCGTTATACACACTTTGATGAGCTCTGGGTATTGTTTAGACCAGAGGGAAATAGCGTGGGTAAGGAAGAGAGAACAAGACAGAGCGAGAGGGAAAGAGAGAGATTAGCAGTGGAAAAGCTGTGGTTAGGCTCACATGCTTTATGTTTGAGGCAACTGGTTTAAACAGAGAAAAAAACATGGATTTGCTTTTTTAGGATTTAGAGTTGAATGGCCATCTCAAAGCTCATCCTCCTTTCCTTTCTGCCTACTCTAGTTTTCCTTCTCACACCCACACATGTCTTTCACTCCAGCACTGGAGATGATGGTCTGGGGTTTTTCCTCTGTAAGGTAAGTCAATTGCAGCTGAAACTGACCACCCAAGGCTGTCCTTTGAGCACTTATGAATGGTTTCCGTGACACTCTCTCAATTCTGTTACATACAAAGCAGCCCACAATTCATATGCTATCCAGCAGGCCCCGAATCCCCCAGATGCTCGTTTACCACAGTCTGTTTACGTGGTCAGATCTGCGTCTCTGCTTGAGCTAGCCCCCAACAAAACTGACGGCCATTCCTGTACACATCTTTCAGTGACATATCCACTGACAAGCTCTCATCTGCCAGTCCCGATCGATAGGGTTCAGTTCATAAGGCGATATTAGTGTTATTTGCCAAACAAATCTGATCAGTGGAACAAAACATCACCAGAAAATTAGAGCTCCAACATGTACATTACACAACATGAGTATTAATAAGGAGTTCTATTCGCTGCATATTTTGTATCTGTATACATTTTTGTATATTTGTATAATGTAATCAAAAGTTCTCTCTCAACCTCCTGCATTGACACGTTGCCTTTTACGACGTAACTGGTGACAGCATTTGTTGCATCTTGCCATCTGCTCATTTCCCTGTCCCTACTTCTCTTTTCTACAGGATGATCCCAGTTTTGCCGAGTGTGTTTTTGTGCTTGTACCTTAACTGGTTTAAGCCTGTGGTGGACAGCCGACTTGTGAAGTTTGTCATAATTCTCATAATCTGCACAGTGCTTAGTTTGCAGATTCTTAAATAAATTAGCTGATGAACCGTCTTTAATGGCAACTGATTTCCGGCATAGATTTCAAATTGAACATCTCTTCAAACCACTTCAAGGCGAGTGAAGATGAAACAGATCTTGCAATGACATCTGACGATGGAGACTGCAAGGCTCGTGGTGTCTGTATTTTGTCTCCTTTAATAGTACGTTCACTCCTATTTAGCTTCAGTCATGCACTTTGATTTGTGGTGCTAGCACACCGCAAGACGCCGATCCATTTTAGGGCACCTGCACACAATCGCACCCTCACTCATACTGACCTAACACACAAATGGACTTAGCAAACATATTGGACTGTAAGAAATCCAAGCAGAGGTAGAGCCCGAACGGGAGGTCTGTAGAGTTGCGAGTGGATAAACGCTATCCATAGCACCACCGTGGCACCCAACTAACCCTGATATTCTCCTGTAATGGTAAATGTTTCAAAAAATTTCAACCCATTGCTCCCCACTGCTTACTGCTTCATAGTTAGTGAGAGATATTTGACTCTCTTGTGGTAACTTGCAGTCTAGCAGTTCCCATATTGTTCCCCAGAACTCATCAGAGGGCAATAACTCCCCCTCCCCTTCTCTGCTCGACTGAGCGTGCAATGCAAACAAATCTTTGCCGCTAAGGAGATGAGAACCTACAGTTACTCCGTTTATTGCACAAAACAATCCTGATACATATATTGGTATATTTCTATATGTAGTCGTTTTTAATTCTCTGTTTTAGTATTCTCTACTTAATGTTGTATTCCGTTTAATTCATCATAGTCGACATATTCTATTCCAGTTTATGCACTATTAATATAAGCTTGTCTATTAGGTAGTTTAGTATCATTATTAAGGAAATCATCTATGCTGCACAAGGAGGATGGGTCCCTTTTTAAGTCTTGGTCCTCCCAATGTTTCTTCCTTCTAACATTTAGGGAGTTTTTTCTTTTCACTGTCACCCTGGGCTTGCTCAATTTGGGCTTTGAGCCTAGATAATTGTAAAGCTGCTTTGAGACAATGTTCTGCTGTGAAAAGTGCTATGGAAATATTTGATTTCGTTGCCTTTTATCAACTTTAGAATTATCTGTCCACGCAATATGTGTTGTTGATAAGATACTGGACTACTGACTGTGGTTGAATCCCCACTACAGACCGAATCACAGTCACAAAGGGTTCTTATGGAATAAGAACCTTAACCCTTGATTGCTTGGCCTGTTTATGTTTATTCGGCACCTATACCAGAGAATACAGGCTTAAGCAACAGGCTGTTTCACTACTAGCTAGAGTAATGACTATGTTTTATCCAAACGAGCAAGAAAGCACTACCGGAACTAAAACTTGAATCTTAGACCTCTGCAGTTCCCATAGTTTCAGCGAAGACTGAGAGGCTTAGGTGAAAGTACTATTGTATGTGCTTAGTGCATTTTATGAGCTATAAGTACAGAATTCCTTATTTTGGAGCGATACGTTTTCAATGAGATCATTAAATGTCAATCCTGTCTCCCTTAAGGACTGGAATCTACCTACAAATCAGTGAGTGCTTTAACAAGCTAAACTGTCTGTGTGCCAGTCCTGCAATAATAGAGGCATCAGCTGGCGTTAGCCTGTATCTCAGCACCAGCGCTGAACACTGACTGAGTGACTCTGAGAGAGTTGGATTTCGGTGTCATCAGGCCGACAGGAGGCGAGCAACTGCTGCTCCCACGGCTCACGGAAATACCCCTTACCCAGTCTACACGGAGCAGGACCCAGCATGTGCGTAGGAGCCAGGAGCCAGCGCTAAACCCGTGTGAATTCCTTATCATATGCTCTCATGTGCACAGAAAGGCTTACAGCTGTGCTTGAAGCGTTTAGAGCATTGAGGGCTTAAGCACTTATAGCACTGCTCAGGGTCACAGGGTGACCTGGGGGCCCCAAACAACTGATGCTCTCAAGATACAATACCAATAAACTCTGATACGCTGGCAAGTACGAATCCTTAACCTTTTCATGCATCACAGAGGGGGGATCATTTATTTTTAAAAAAGGATGAAAAGCTTGTGAACATCTTGGGATAGCCAGCGCCGCATTCACAAATGATTTCTTAGGAAAAACGGCTCTTAAAGCAAATACTGAGAAGTTTGTTAAGAATGCCCTTAAATGCGATTTTCACAAGCAACTTGAAAAGATTTCAAATATTACCTTAAGAAAATTGTCACTTCTTTTCTTATGTGAGCTATAGTGCATTTCACAGCTTACCATATACATTTTTTATTTACTGTTATTTACACTATTTAGTTTAATGCCCTCAGAGGCTAGCAAAATTGAGGGAAAATAGTAAACCAACATTAAAAAATTAGCAACCAATATAGTAAAATAGTAAAAATGTAATATATTTTTATATAAGAAAAAAAATATACCAAAATAGAGGTGTGGGTTGAAGAAATAGACAAGAAATCCTCCTTTGAAAATAAATTGGTAAATTTTTATGCTTACAACCTAAGCCACTCGTAAAGTTAAGAAAACATAATGAGGTAATAAAGAAAACAAACATTTAAGAACATAGTGTTTTCAAGGCTGCCACTTGTTCTTAGAATTGTTCTTAAGAGTTAAAAATAGGATCATTCTTAAAAAGGTATCGGAGGAATAGTATTATGCAACCTTTCCCTTATGAATGTAGTTAAAACACACAGTTTAGAGGAATTTATTTCTTAAGACACTTTTGTGAATCCGGTCAGGACTCACTCAGTTATTTCTCATATAGTGTAGTTCCAATAATGTATCATAACAGTAAATACATCACGCCTAAACTAACAAAAACTTCCATTTTAATGTCATTATTAGTTAGTCATTATTCGGCGGTGAGAGGCTTAAGATGTGAACTTTTGAGCTAATGACCTCTCAACAATCATGGCTTCCTTTTCCCTTACAGGAGGCGCTGTAAGGGGATTGAAGTTGGGAGCAATTCTGAAGACCTGTGTCATTTTACAGCCAAATAACTGTACAACTATAACAAACCATACATGAATTTGTTAAATTTAGGGTTAAGCTACTAACCTGTCTCTTTTGGTGTGAGATCTTTCTCGGTTACGAGCGCATCTAAAGTGCATTACACACCACAAGGGGGCGCCCAAACGTTAAACACAAACTGCCTCACAAACCTCAACGTTTCCTCACCACCTAATGCAGTTAAATAATTAATATACACTGCTTACCAAAAAAAATTGAGATATTTAATCATGGGATATTTCATTTTTCAGTAACCCCTCATTTTTGTGAGCAGTATATTATATATGTTAAATATGTACATTTCTTGTATCACGCATCATCCCGGTACAATGAACCATTAGACCAAAGTGTTTTTTCAGAAGTTTATTACCAAAATAGTGTTTCTGCTGGGGTATGGATTGCTTGTGGCTGTCGTGCCGAGTGTAAAAACGTCAAAAAGAGTGAGTTTGGAGGGATTTTTGGTTGCAGGATCAAGAGGAGGCGATCAGCTGAATCGAACTCTGCGCATGGAACCCACAGTGCTACTCTGTGCTCCCCATTCTGTGAAGCTGTTGTAGTCTTTCCTCTCCAGGATGTAGTGGGCTCCTCTGTAATTGGGCTCCTGATACACCACCCAGCTACACAGACACAAAAGCAAAGTGAAGCGTGAGAGAGAGTATAAATAATTGTGCTCTCCTGCACTTACATGTGCAGGCAGTTCACTACAGCATGTCCTGTTCTATAAGTACTTTTATTTCCCACCCCTTTTACTAGGAGCCTTTTAATCAGACATTGCAGCTGATATAAAAATGTTTATCCACCTATATTTGCAATAAATACATATACAGTCTATTACCTAGTTACTTGGATACAATCTAGATGTCTTTATACTTGATTTAAATGTACAGCATGCGGATAATATCAGCACTTAACAAGGCAAGTGATTACATAAGATAAAGGAAGTGGCGCAAGCGGTTAGTGTCATCTGACTGCTCCAGAGAGAGGAGTTTGCATGTTCTCCAATGTGAGTTTTGGCCCAGCACTTTGGTTTCTTCCAACATTCCAAAGAAATGCGTTAGGTCAGTTTGTGTCTCTAAATTACCCCAGTGTGAATGTGTTTGATGAGTGCAGTTGGAAGCTTGCTCCTGTTATGGATATACCATCAATGCCAACATGACGGTAAGGTAACAGAACTGAAACCGTACTCACACTATGCCCAGCTGCCTTGTAGCATCCCCCAAGAACACACACACACACACACACACACACACACGTACATATACACACACACACACACACATACACACTCCCCTGCTGGCCCACATTTACATTATGCTTAATCGTTCAGGATCTGAGCATATGTCATCAACGATTTAGTTTTGTTTTGGGGCTTTTTTTGTAAAAAAAAAAAATGACCACAGTGGACTTTATGGTTGTACTTACCTTATGGCTTTTTGGACTTGTTTTTGGCATGCTGACGCACAGCCCACTCATATACTCAATTTTAAGATTATTGATCATGCCATGACGTGATTGTCAGCATATCATGATGCACATATAAGTTAAGAACTTAAGAGGACAAATAAATCCCAGTGATAGAAACAACAATTTATGACAATTAGAAGAAGTTATTTCATTAGTTTCCTGAACCATTAAGAACACTTCTTTTTAACCTTTATTAAGGTGACTCCTAAACATCAATCGTAACAGCATAAGTGCGTCAAATAAAGACCTGATTATAAGGATGCACCAATACTGCTTTTTGTCATACAAAGTACAAATACTTTTTTGGGCATTTGGGTACTTACTGATACCGACTACCAATACAAGTATAATAACATTAAAGTTGTTTCGATGACTCTCAAACATGTTTTATCCTCATAAGATACTCCTCATTTTTTGCATCATGTGTGCATCGTTTAACATTCAGCTGTGCTACACATTCAAAGATGCTAAAATAGTTCCAAACTGCTAACATTGCTACTTCACCTCCCTGCTCAATGTTATATTGCTGTAAATTGGTACCGGGTGCCCTGTATGACCCGATGGCTGACACTGGTATTTTGTATCGATGAATCCCTGCTTAATTTTGTATTGTAAGGAAAGAGAATCAGATTAGACACTCACGCTCCACCCAGCACCCGGATTGAGGCGGCTCTGTTTAGATTATATCGAGTCAGCAGGTTGGGGATGTCGTCCTGCAACTCGGTTTTTCTGCCAGAGAATCCAGGCCTTTCAAACAGCTGTGCGCGGGCAGGGCTTGTATCCTGCACACAATTATATGAAAGAGTAGAAATTGTATCATTCTGATTGGAAATATCCATTTCAATGTATATCTATAGCATTGTGTCTGAGGCTCTCACCTGCTTTACAGCACGTACAGAGCTGATGCGGTCGCCCTGCCCACACCACCTGTCTGTGCAGTAATATTCACCCTGGTCAGACATGTCCCACAAGTACTGGCGCCCTCGAAAGTGCTCGTGCTCGTAGCCCACCCAGCTGCTCACAAATACAGCAACAAAAGACCCCAAAAAAGTGATAAACAGCGCCTGTACAGAAATCTGAATCCCAGACCCTAGACCCGAAGTGAGCAGCCGGAGGTGACAGTGGCAAGGGAAAGCTCCCTGATACTCAAAACGGAGAAATGTAAAGATGAAGCAACACTGGCAGCGTATCTAACTGTGTAACAAAGCTTAAGGTGGGAACCTGGTCAGGGCACTTCAGACACACCAATAGACCCACACTACTGTTCTGCTAAACACATGTATTTTTTCGGTAGCACTCTCAAATCCTTATGTGTAAGCAATGCATACTCACGCTCCACTCTCCACCTGCACAGAGTTGCATCTTTCTGGGAAGTTCTTGTCGCTCAGTTTCTGACAGTCTGTGCTGAGGTCCAGCCGTCGGCCAGCAAAGTTCCTCTGCTCAAAAAGGGTCACCTGACGCACAGCATAAGAACACCAGCTTTGTTCTTATTTTGTTCTGACACAATTTGATGATTATATACATGATGGTAAGTTCTGGTGATACTTGAGGGTATTAGAGTTTGTGCATTTGAACTGTTCAGTTGTGCAGTACAAAAAGTTACAAATCACGAAATATACATTTCTTTTGTGCATTCCTTTATGCATTTTACAGCATCGAAAATAAACATATATACCGTATACGGTATTAAGTCCCTTTTAATTTGCCCCCTGATGTTATGTAAATAATTAACATGGAATGGGGACCTGTAGTATGAGGACACCCTTGGTCAGTGTCATGTGGTGATCCATAGCATACCCTGGATACTATGTATATAAAAAGAAAAAAAAAGAACAATTTATATTTGGGGGGTCTTTTACAAATCCTTTACTAACAGGTCCATCTTTAATCAGAAACCAGCCAAAGTGTTTGTTATATATTAGTATGGCTGACATATTATACCAAAATTATGCAACGTAATGCTGATAATTCATTTTACGGATTGTTTGTGTAAAGTGTATAATCTTACTAAAGTTTCACATTTTTTATTATTGTAAATTTAGTTGTTTTACTTTAAATCCTTGCACACAATTAATGCTATTTTAACCATATTTATGCTTCGCTCAAGTAAAATGAAAGGTTTCTGTTTTGTACTGCCTGTTGAGGGGCGGCACGGTGCTGCAAGTGGTTGGTATGGCTGCCACACAGCTCCAGTGATCCAATGCCGACCTTGGACTTCCTGCTTGCCCTCCCTGTGTCAGCATGGGTTTACTCCCACATTCCAAAGACACACATTAGTTTAATTGGGCCACTCTAAATAGGGCCACTGTTAAAGTGTTTAAATAGTATTGATTTTTCCTTGCTTCTGTCTTAAACAGATATTCAATCTGATGTGACGTTCAATAAAAAACTAATGAATAAAGTATTGACTGTTTGTATTGAGGCTGTATCCACTCACCCTCCCGGTGGACCCATAAAAGGCACGTTGGAGCACAGAACCCAGCTTGCTACGAAACACAAAAGCCAGGATATTAAGGCAGTTATCACCAAAACTTATTTATACGCACAATGAAGCAGCATAAACACATATACAAGGGAACTTCAACAGGCGTGTAAAAATTGTGTGCTAAAACTGGTTTAAGGTTTAGCCTTAATGTAACTTTTATATAAGGCAGCTACACTGTAGCTGTTGGCTATTTAAATGTATTGTCAGTATAACCGCACATTTTTGATTAATTATGTCAATCTGGACAGTCTTTGGAAACCTGTTTCAAGTCAAACAAGACGGTGTTTTGATTTATCCGTAATTCAGTGAACTAAGGACTTAGAGTGAATGTTTTTAAACTACTGGTTGTGTCTCTGTTCATCACTCCAATACAGGACATAGTGTATGTGACAAATTCACTTAAATCCACATCAGATCACACATGCAGAGCGGTAACACATACGGACTCGTGTATCAAATCAAAGTGTCAGCACAAGCCCTGCACTCAGGAAGATTTCGATCCAAACCCAGCATGCGCCGCTTGCTGCTTCCTCTCACACAGTGTCCACATACCTGGTTTGTTGGGCAATTCCAGGGATCTTAGTAAAGATGTTCATTTCAGCTCGTGAAGAGCACAAAAATGGCCCTTAAATACAGAAGCTTAAGAGAATAAGAGAGCACCAGAACTCACACTCTTTTTCGTTCTGTCTCTCTGTAGCCTCTCTCTGTATTGATATGCTAAACACAGAGCACAGCACATACAGAGAACTGTGTTTGTGTCCCAACTTGTACGAACAAAACACACACATGGACAGGTGAAGCATGTGAGCGTTAAATAAGAATTTTTAAATGAAGTGTAACTAGTCCTAGAAATGTAGCCTAGATTTGAGAGACTATAGACGTACATGCTGTTTTGTAATGTATTTGTATTATTGCAAAACCCATTTACTCTGGGTTTGTAATGAAAAAAGGAGTTACAGAAACAAAATGTTACCAAAAATATATTCAGTATTTATTAATTCTATATTTAATAATTTAATACATGTGTTCGGATCTTTGTCTAGTGCCAACAATTCCGCATCTTCTCTGGTTTTCGATAAAACGAATCACTCCATATCTGAAATTTATAGCTTGTAAATACTGTATAACATTCATAAAGAAAGTTCGCCCACAATACCAGCAGATGTCGCCAGACCAATGAGCTACCATGTGTATGGCTTCACGTGACAGTAAGGGGGTCATTGTTTAGGACGGCGTGGCTGTCTGATCTAGCCCACCATCCCTTAACAGGATGCCAGTACATTGACGTGCTGGGGACGAAGGGGACGCTGTTGCAGCACTGATTGATGAGCACCTTCCCACTCTCTGCACCACCCCACAGCACATCGATGTACTGGCACCCTGTTCAGGGTACATGCTCTGACCCCACAGAATTCCACAGATTCCACTCTGACCACACTGTACGACCTGGATTAGGCCAAGCAGGTTTTAAGGGACACGAGAGCATGTCTGTAGCTTCCAAATAAAATCATTATAGAAATATTATTACACGTGATGTATGCATAACCTCCGAAACATAGAAGGGATATATTTAAAATATGATTTCTTGCAGGACCAGAGTAATCTTCTGGGTGTTGAAAATCTTCTGTGTGTTGCTGCAGCTGTGGTTAAAAAGAATAGAAGCCTATTCGATCAGAGGTTTGGAACAGATGCCATTTCTAAATGTTGGTTGATCATGGGATCTTTCACTTTTTCTCTCATGTCAAGATTCAGAATTCAAATGACTTTCTAACAGTTCATCAGAAGCTGTTATTTATGAGTTTGGAGAGGCAAGGTTGAGCAACAGTAAGTGGTGTCACCTCACAGCACCAGCAACCTTGGACTCTGCCTATGTGGAGGAGTAAACCATGTCCATGTGGGTTTACTCTGGATGCTGCAGTTTTGTTTTGTTCCACATTCCAATGACATGTTTTAGATTCATTGGTGTTTCAAAAGTACCCGTACTGTGTGTGTGTGTACCCTACAATGGATCTAGTTTGGTTCCTACATTGCTCCCTGTGCTCCCAGCTAGACAACCAGGATTTAGAGAATACGAATGGAATTGAATGAATGGAGTGAATGAATAAATATTTATGTTTTGTTATGCGGTGGTTGTGTCAAAAATGGAAATAGACAAAAAGGGACCAAACTTTTGCTTAACCCTGTATTACAAAAGAGAGGGTAAATTATAAACTAATCTGCAGCAACTACACTTATGGATTTAAATAACCAGGGACAGTTTACTGTCTGTGTATCCAATCTATGATTAACTGTTTTTAATGAATTGAAATGAATGAAATATGACTTTATATAGCATATGTGTAACTTATATCTAGTTCATAAGAGGCAATGTATACATGGCAATGTATAGTAATTACATCCTCAAGGAGGATGAGTCCCTTTTTGACTCTTGGTTTTCCAAATTCAGAAAGGGTCCCTCCAATTTTTCTTCTTCATCACTGCACTGGGGCTGTGGGCCTTTATGTTTATAAAGCTGATCAGACACAGTGCCGTATTGTAAACAGCACTGGCCTGGCTCTTACCCTCATAACGCCGCATCAGTTATCCTTGGCCACTTTTGCACTTTTTTTGTTAATTCTCCTAAGCACCTCACTCAGGTTTCCATTGGTTGCTGGATCATCCTCCTTAACATTAGCTTTGCTTACATAGTCAAATCCATGGTACAATCAAACCTGTTTGCGCCAGCACTTTCCTCTGTCACCCCATGGAGCGTGAACAAGGGTTATTTGTGCTACCACTTGGGTCACGAGGCTCCTGAATAGCACGGTTACCTGGTGGATGCTGGTGGGTGCAGAGCGCTAGAGTGCTGAGGCTGAAGCGCATTGTGAAGATGAATTAGCTCCAGGAGCTTGGATAACATTCTGGCAATTTGGAGTAGGTTCCAGCAGGGACAAATGCAAGGTGTGGAGCAGGTATGACTGTATATGAGCTCAATCTGGCCCAAGTCAGATAAAGACTGACTTGAACTGACTTGAGTTCAAAGATCAACTGATCTCTCTTTTTCAGCTTTGTAGATATTGTGCAAAATTAGACATCATCAAACATCAGAGATTCCTTGGAGAGGACTTTTTTATTAGCGACGCTACAAAAACTGACTTACTTCCTCTCTCTGATAGCACTATGTTTGACATTTGTGACTGATTACATATAAAAAGTGGTGCAGATTTGGTAGGATGCTCCACCTTTGTTTACACCAACAGAAGTCTGGACCATTCTGAGTAAGTTGCCGGATTGCACAATGATTGTTCTTATTTTTTAACGATGTGATGATAATTCGTTATTCCTCTGGGAAGGGCTGCTATTTGAACTTCTATTTGACTGCTATGTGAACATTAAACTGATGGTTAGTGAATAAGTCCAGTCGAGGAAATGAATTGTTTAGTAATTTAATAAAGAAAATTTTGCCTACAAACACCCAGTGGTATCCTGTCATAGGTGGCATTATTTAAGGCACATTGTTATCCAACGTAGTGATATTTAAGAGACCAAAGGGACAGTTCAATTGTTGTAGGATATATATACGTATATACAGTTGACTTGCCTGTAAAGATAAACTACTTTATGGCCATTGGAGAACATTCAGGGCTCAGATGTGCTCATGTTCTGTAAAAACAGCTGTTTTGTAGGTATTAATTAAATGAGCAGAAAACTGTTCGAGTTGTAAAGATTTACTTTAAGCACACTTACCTCATTATATTTTACACTTTCATATATTGTATAGACTTTAAATTACATGTACCAATATATTGTACTAGAGAGACACCATCAACCCGGAACCAAATTCCTTGTGTGTCTAAACATACTTGGAGAAATAAATCTGATTCTGATTGTTGATTTAATTGTGGCATTTCTGTAGATTTAACTGGTGTAAAAGGTGAAGGACTAAGTCATACCAGAAGAACATGATGGTACTGTGCAGGCTGCTGAGATTGTGCTATGTTCTTACATTGGTGCTGTACATATCTGCAACTGAGGATTTTGACTGGACCTGGAATGAGAAGGGATCTTTTCACTATGGCACCTTCCCCACCGGTAACATTTTAGAACATTTTTTAACATTTCTTAACATTCCTATTAGCAATCTGTAGTCTTTCTAATTCTACAATTGTCGAATTCTACAATTTTAAATGCTAACATTCAAAATGAGCTATAATGAATCGGTGTAAGTGAGTTTACAGATCCCTGGTCAAATTTCCACCTTGAGCACAATAAGGTTCTATACATCCATCCATCCATCTGTCCATCTATCCACCCATTCATATATCTATATATTTACCTACCTACCCTCCCACCCACCTGCCTGTGTAAGTAAAAAATGAAAATCCACAAAGGGCAAGGTATTAATGTAATTTTTGTGTGTTTGTGTAACTTGGGAAGCTGGTGGTTTACAGTTTTTCTCGATTGCTTTGATGCATTTCTCACATTACTATCAACATTTGTACAACAGCAAGTGCATTTCTCAGAACAATTAGTGCAAACTGCAAAACTTAGTTGATAACCTGCAAAAACGTGTCATTTGCACGAAACTAATAGTTCATTCCTTAAAAGCAAGTGTAAATATGAATGAAAGTATCAGTGTCATCAAAATAAAAAATCCTGACACCATTGTTTATGAGCAAGATAGTCCAATGGCTTTGTCATGTTTTCATTATACCAGTTCGGTATGTAAGTGTTTTCCAGTGCAAATAAGTGATAATGGTGACACAACCTAAAGACGGCATTAAACACTATTAGCACACCCATTTGTAATCTATAGTTAAGTTACATATTATTGTATTTAGTGAGATAAATGAGTAGGTTACACTAAATATGTCTGTTTCACATTGTACTGCATTTGCACTTTGCAATTCTAATTTGTTCACAGCACAGTGCAAAAGCAAAATACAAATCTATTTACAACAAACATGAGAAACACTCTTTGGGTAGAGCTGTGCACAACTGTAAACAATATTGCAGTACATATCGGAAATGAATTGGTAAAGACAACATACACAGTAACTGTAAATTATTCTTACACATTCAGGCTTATCATTGGTTACAACTAATGCTTCAAACACTCGTCATCAGTGAAAACTGAGGTTCACCTGAGAGATATATTTCAATTTGGGAGACATTTTCATATAATGATTAAAGCAATGGCACAAGTTTCAGTTTTTCTTTAGTTTTATAGGGAATTCACTTATGACTGACATGACATAAGCGAATGATCAAAAACAGCAGAGAATTGTAATGCATTTGTAATTTGTTGGACGGAATGAGAAACCGCTACTATTATGTGCACAAATGATTAAATCTTGTGGCGGTTAAACTAACAGTTATGACAATTTTAATTCTGATCAGAGAAATGCCCCAAAAAGCAAGACTGTAAGACTGTTTTGTTAAAACAGCTACGCCATAATATGGTTAAAAACATTAATTATTAAACACTAACTATACTGCTCACAAAAATTTGGGGATATTTCAAATATTATATTTAATGATGATACGAGAGATATAAACGATATTTAGCGCTGCTGTCTCACATCTCCGAGATCCCCAGTTTGAACCTGAACCTTTTGTATGTTCTTCTTATGTCTGTGTGAGTTTCCTCCTGCATTCCACTGACATGCATGCATACATGAATCAATGTCTCCTAAGTGCCCTGTACTGTGTGTATGTTGCCTATGATAGATTGGCAACATGTTTAGGGTTGTTTCTGTCTTGCCCTGCCCCACCGGCTTGGCACTGGCTTTAAAATGAAATCGATAAAATCTGGGAAAAAAATATTTTCCCTCAAACGTATTTAATCAGCAGTATTTAATCAGGCTCATGTTGTGTTCCCAAATCTGGACATTTCAGTTTAAACCATTTTACATCTCAACACTCGTACTTGCATCCTGTTACACTGATCAGCTGAAGAATTTTACACAACTGCTTTGTAATTTCATTTCAAGGTCCTTTTTGTCCCATTGTCTGGTTGCACCCCGATTAGGAGGAGCTCAGGTGGAGAGTCCGGTCCCGATAAGGTTCTGGCTTAAGTGTTTAAGTGAACTGTTGGCTGCTCATTCTAGACTCTGATTTGTGGGACTATTTCAATTTCATTTGTGTCTCTTTATTTCCGGGGCACATACCAGGACCCTTCATTGTCATGGGCTTGCAACAGTGAACAAATCCCTTTGTGTGTGTATGTGTGTGTAATAAACTTACAGCATTCTCTTGGGGTGCTGGCAGCTCAGCGTATCAGACAGAAGGAGCCTGGGACAAAGACGGCAAAGGGATGAGCATCTGGGACGTGTTTTCACGGAAGAAAGGCAAAATCTACTTGAACGGTACTGGAGACTCCTCCGGTGAAGGTTACTACAAAATCAAGGTGAATTTTATAACATATATCATAGAATATTTAAAAAAATCATAAAATATTTGAAGTTACCTTGATTTCAGCATAAATTATTAATGTGATCTAATCTTCATCCAGGCCATAATAAAAAAGCCTCCACTTCTGCCTTAGACCTACCTATTAATACACAAATATTTGTACTTTCATGTCTTTATTGGTCACACTGGTTAATTAGTCATAATAAAAAAGTATCCGCATCGGACTTGGACATTAAAAACACATAAAACATACATTTGCTTATCAATTTTCCCTTTTGTATTTTCTAATTTGTTCGTTTCCATAAAATTGAGATTTTGACTTTTTGTACTTTTTGTCCTCAATAAAAACCATTGTTTTGGACAATCATTGTGCACTAACAAACTTGAGTACTTATATTTATGTAAGAAATATAAGAAGACATTCTGTTATTTTATTGTATATGTTATTAGCCTGAGAACTGAAAACATTTCAAATGTTTTTATTTCTACAGGACGACATCATGTTAATGAAAGATATGAAGCTGAATCACTACAGTTTTTCCATTTCCTGGCCACGGATCCTACCCGGTGGGTTTAAAGGTAAAGAGAAACATGCTGTCAAATTAGGCTTGGCAGTTAGTTGAGCCGAAACTGAGTTCCTGTTCTGTTTGATAGCTTCTCAGATCAACGAGAAAGGAATCCAGCACTATAATAATCTCATTAATATGCTCCTGGAGAATCATATCACCCCCATTGTGACCCTGTATCACTGGGATTTACCTCAAGTGAGTTGACACATCTCAGAAGGTGCAGTCACAATAATGTTTGATAGTATAAAGATTTAGGTGACTTTAATTTACCCTGAAAAATACCTAGTACTTAAAGAGACATTGTTAAAGCTTGTTTGTGTTCTGTTTGGTTAATTGTAATAGTAATGATGTAATCATGTAGCTCTTATCATCATTGTTGATCTTTGATTAGATAATTGGGAATTTTTCTGCATGTCTCCAGGTTCTTGAGGACAAATATGCCGGCTGGCAGAACAGCAGCATGGTTGATTTCTTTAACGACTATGCCAACTTGTGTTTTGAGAGATTTGGCAACCGGGTGAAGCACTGGATCACCTTTAAAAACCCATGGGTAAGACATGAGGGAGGCACATTATATAGCTGAAGCTTAATATATTATATAAAGATACTCTTTATTTTTATTTTTATTCTGATCTTCTGTTTTTCTAATGCCTCCCTTATTATTCAAATTAGAAGGGCATGGGCATAGATCATATATACCAAAGATGTGCTAGTGCTTATTGGAGCTTTCAGACTGACTGTTTTTGTCAAACACAAAACTGTTGTTATAGGTAGCAATACGGAAACAGAATGATGGAAATTAGCAACACACAAAATCATTCCCATTTGCTGTTAATACAGTTAACTAAATACCCCCTAACCAACTGCCCCATAACCATATAAACACCACCATCCCAATGCCCCACAACTCCATATTCCTCCCCACAGTCAAAAAATGGAAAATGGAAAAAGCATTTTAAATATAAATTAGTCAGTACATACCATACCAATCATGATAGGGCAGCACGGTGGCTCGGTGGATAGAGCCGCCGCCTCACAGCAAGAAAGTCCCGGGTTCAATCCCAGGATGGAGTGGCCTGGTCTTTTCTGTGTGGAGTCTGCATCATGTTCTCCTTGTGTCTGCGTGGGTTTACTTCGGGTACTCCAGTTTCCTCCCACCGTCCAAAGACATGCGCGTTAGGTTAATTGATTACTCTAAATTGGCATTGACTTGTATGTATATATATATACACACAAGTCAATGCCAATTTAAAGTAATCAATTAACCTAACGTATGTACTGACTAATTTATATTTAAAATACTTTTTCCATTTTCCATTTTTTGACTGTGGGGAGGAATATGGAGTTGTGGGGCATTGGGATGGTGG
>JAUZST010033292.1:0-28592 GCA_034779995.1 Parotocinclus haroldoi | reverse complement strand
TCCTGACCTTTGATAAAAGCATAAATTCTCCCGGGGATCCCAAAAATCCTCCCATATCTCGCGGACCCGCTTTGTATTCGCTCTAAGTGGCGACTTGTGGCTTCTTTTTCTTATTCGCTTCACATTCTTTGGTCCGATTAAACGGAATTTAGGTCCAAATAAGTAAATAAAATTACACTTGTATATAATAGGATTTGTTTCGGTACTTTAGGATTCGGTCCGAATAAGCGGCTGCTCCCATTAACCGGTGCTCCAATTACAGTGTTATTTATATGAATATGAATAAACCTTTATAAAGATTCACGTTCATTGATGATTTTTGAATATCCCTTGATTTGATGCAGTAAAAACACACCTTAATGTTACATATTACAATATGATGACAGGTTTCTGTAGTTGTTTTACCAACCGTCAAGGATAGCAACATGTAAAAAGCACTGGGATGAGTCTTGATTAAAGAAGCCCAGTAGTAGCTCAAAGGCTGAGACTGTGGAATTGTGGGACATTATGCAAGTCATGTGAATAAACTCAAATTTAGTTACAGCTTGTAAAAGTTATATAGCCGAATTCACTTGTACATCAAAACAGCCATATAGGCTGAACATATTTCACTGGGTAAACGCCACATCAGAACTCAAACCTTCCCTTTACTTGTCATTTAATGCCTTCTTGCACTATATTTAACCCTCATTCATCAAAAACAATGCGCTTTACAAGGTTTTTTAAAGGTAAACCACATAAAACTTCCCACAATTCCCAAACTGTATTCAGTGCGACAGTAAATAGTAGGAGACATCAATCCTGTGCTAATAGGCCTACAAAGAGGATCACAGTCACACCCATGTAAAAGAGTGTTGTGTGTTTACAATCTGTCTTTTTTTCATTTGAAAAAACTAATTGTACCACTTAGAGGGATTAATAAACAGAAAACGGCTCGCTTGTGTAGCTGGCATGTTAATTTGCAGTATTTCAGAGGCTTATTTAACGATCTGTGAGTAGCAGCTGTGTATGTTTAGAAAGTGCTTTACAGTAACTAGCCACTTCATTGGTACACTGGGACTGTGGTAGCCTAGCGGTTAAGGTGCTGGACTCTGGATCAGAAGGTCTAGGGTTCAGATCCCACCTCTGCCAAGCTGCCACAGTTGGGCCCTTGAGCAAGGCCCTTAAACCACCATTGCTTGAATTGTAAGACTGTATGAGTTGTAAGTCAGTCTGGATAAGGGCATCTGCTGTAAATGTACACTTAGAAGGTTGAACCTGCTTTTGCCTTTAGAACTGCCGTAATTCTTTGTGACATGATTTCAACAAGGTGCTGGAAACATTCTTCAAATATTTTTTTACCGTATTTTAATGCAGATTTGCCGCAACACCATTACACCAGCAGCAGTTTGAACCGCTGATGCACGACAGGATGAGTCCATGCTTTCTTGATGTTTACACCAAATTCTGACCGGACCATCTGAATGTTGCAACAGAAATCGAGGTTAATTGTGCCTTCACTCTTCTGTTGTTCAGTTTTGGTTGTGAATTGTAACCTCAATCACCTATTCTTAGCTGAACGGGGTGAAACCCGGTCTGGTCTTGTGTTGCTGTAGCCCATTTTTTTCAAACGGTTCAATTCGGTTCAGTTTCTGAAATACTCCTACCACCGTGTAGCACCAGCTACCATGTCAATGAAATCAAATAGTGATTGGCTGATTAGATATTCGCGTTAACTGCGGTTCAGCTGGTGTGCCACTTACTCTGCTCCTACGTTTGACGTTCTCAGACCAACAAGATCTCCACCTTTGCTGTTTTATATTTGTAGGTTCTGTGGATTATAATATTCCGCCGACTCATAATGAGAGCATAACAGACGAGCTCTAAACCAGACTCCAGTACTAAGTAATTTTGCATGCATGCTTATCATCTTTGCTGAACTTTACCTCTGTGCTTTTCTCCTTTCCGCAGCGGCCTTGAGTGCAATAAATGCCCCCTACAAACAAATGAGCTATTAGGATTAGGTCTGGTTAGGAAAACCCACGTGTGTGAATCGTGTTTCTCTGGGTGTGTAACGTGAACAGTGCTGAGGGATTCCGGGTCAGATCCCAGCCTGGATTCAAGGTTTTTTGTGTTTTACAGCGACTGCATGCTCGTGTGTGTGTGTGTGTGTGTGTGTGTGTGTGTGTGTGTGTGTGTGTGTGTGTGTGTGTGTGTGTGTGTGTGTGTGTGGGGCCATAAAAGACAGAGCACATCTGGAGACATAGCCACAGAACACAGATAGGCGCCATCCCCATGTACACTGAAAACACACACACACAAAAGTTTGCCTATCTCTTTGGGGACTTTCTATATATGTAATATCCATATATGTAATATTACTGTATCTGATTAATGCCACACTTGTATCTAATCCTTTCAGCTCACTCAGGCACACTTTAGCTGGTAAAAATGTGAAATCTTTCTATCCCTGTGGGATACGTGGTCCTCATAACGATGTATAAACTTGACACACACGCAAGATAAAACTGCTGGTGGCACTAAATTCAGCTTGTAGCCTCTGCGTCTAATATGTTCGGCTTTTAGCCATTACACATAAAAAGACAGTTTCTCTCCAGTGTGGCTTGGAGCATGTCCATAAGTTACAGTAAACAATGCGGCTGCAATAAACAACCACAACTGGAAAGCACTATAGTCCGTCAGCATAAACTGGCTCTTTGTGAATGAAGATCCGACTGAACACGATATTAGACGTTAACTGTTCACAACTTCTCCTCGCATCTCGGAGAGATTGAATAGCCCGTCCAGTCTGCCTGTTTTAAATTAAAATGGGCTCATGGCCATACGGCCATGTGTTTCTCAGTTTAGCTCGGCTCCAGTGCTCTGTGGGCACGTCCAAGCCCACGCTATTGTCTTGAATGACAAGCCCGAGCTTATTCTCAATATTTCTGGATCCACATCCAGCCGTTCTGGGAAGAGTAATAATTACTGCCAATTGGACAAATGTCTGAGCTCGGATAATAGATAGGAAGCTGACATTACTGTTGGTTTGTCAGTGCTGGGTCGGGTGTGACGTAAGTCAACCCACTGGGAATGCAAAGTAATCAGAGGAAGTTAAACATACCAAATGTTAAAAATGTATGTTTAGAGCATAAGCTGGCTGGCCACTTTGTTAGGTACACCTGCTCAAAAGCTCATTAATGCAAATGTCTGATCAACCAAACGTGTCAGGGCTTACATGCATTCACGTATGTAGGCGTGGTCAGAGAGACTTGCCGGAGTTCCATTGGAGAAGAAGTGTGATTTAAGTGCCTGTGAATGTGGCTAGACTGGCTGTCTGAGAATTTCAGAACTGCTGATCTGCTGGGATTTTCACACATAGCACCACCACAGGGTTTACATAGAATGGCACGATACAATTTTTTAAATGCCCGATACGATTGATATCGCTAATTTTAATGTCTGGCGATACCAATATCGGATATTAGTCGCGTGTTTATGGCGTGTCGTCGAAACTGTAGTAAAGCAGATACGTGATAGGGAAGATATTGGATTCCCCATCCGATCTCTGATCCAGTGATTTTGCCAAATATCGGGCTGATACAGAATATCGGATCGGTACAGCCCTATTGCTGACCATGTGCATCCCTTTATGAGCTGAGGGCTACTTCCAACAGGATAACCTGCCATGTCACAAAGCTCAGATCATCTCAGAGTTCACTGTACTCAACACAGCCACCAGATCCAGTAGAGAACCTTTTGGGATGTTTGACAAATCTGCAGCAACTGTGTGATTCTATCATCGTAATATGAACCAAAATCTTTCCAACGCCGTGTTAAATCTTTTCCACAAAGAACGAAGGCAGTTTTTTGTTTTGTTTTTACTGGTTAAGTAAAACGGGGTGCAGTTTGTTGATATAGTGTGTCTGAGTGAAATAAACAAACTTGTCATAATGCCTAGATCGTAAACAGTTTAACACTTATATTTAGGCCAAAAATGGCATCCGCACATGAGCCAGTCTAACCAAAATAGCCCCAAATTCTTAAGGGTTAATCAGGAAATGCCTTAGTCATAGCAGCATACGAGTGAGCATGAGCACAATACGAGCTGTGAGCAGGATTAAGCTCTTTGGGAATTCTGGGATTTGAACTCACAACTCGATGCTCAAAGTTAATCACGCCCGTTTTTGTTCGTTTCAAAGGAAAAGATCCTAAAGGTCGTTTAACAGTCTCTCAGGGGCGGGCAGGGGAAGTACGTGAAACAGACGAACCCTCAGATCTGTGGGGTGCTGCACCGTGGCCCAGGCACTGGTGATTGGCTTTAAATCATCACTCGTGCTCTGCTCCCAGCATTTATTGGCTGTGTAACTGTCGGGTGTGGGGTTCAGCCATCACCGGAGTGCCTCTCGCTTCCTGTTGGAGGTCGGCACATGCAGTGTCGGGTTTCAACATATGGAGCGCATTATCCAGTGCGCCGACACACAAACACACCCAAGCTCAATGTCCCATGAAGCTTTTTTTCATCTTAGTGGCTTTTCATTGTTTTCTGTGCAAACAGAGAATAGACTGAATCGTTTGTGAAGGCAAAGGTTTATGTGACAAGCAGCTGAGCTAGTTATCAGACATAAAGAGAAAACTACTGGGTTCTCTTTTAGCTGTCCTCATACCGTCTTGTACAGACTGTACAAAAAATATAAGCCCGATTTTATATTGTACATTCCGTCACCGTAGTGACCATTCTTCATCTTTAATCAATACATCACTTATTTTATATAACGTATTTATGGGGATGCAAAAGCGACCCTTTAGAAGCCCTGAGTGATGGTGCTCCATATAGGCTATGCATTTGCCTGTACCCCAAGAATTCCAGGATTCGGACCTGCCTACCTACATTAAATCAGCTAGCAAATTTTGAAAAAAGAATAAAAAAAAAATCAGCTTTTATAACCTTGGCCATTTGATTAGGTAATCAGTTCCTTATGCAACTCTCTAATCAGCCAATCAGGTGGGAGCAACACAATGCATGGCCAAGACGATTTGCGGAAATTTAAACCGAGCATCAGTAAGGTGATTAAAGTGACTTTGAACGTGGCGTGGTTGTTACTGCTTTTTATGCTCAGCGCCATTTAGAGCAAGGGGTACCCAATAAAGTGGCCACTGAGTGTGTATGCTGTGTTGTTTATTCAGTGGGGTGACAGTTTGAGACACTGGAGCAAAAACACACACCGCGTCGTCGAGGGCTTTTAGGAATTTTAGGAAGTTGAAGTTGGTCTTCTGATACACCTGCGCAAAACAAACAATGCGTGTCAGTTGAACTAATTTGCACTGGTGCAGACTGTCTTTTAAAACCAGAGAAAGCCATTACAATGTTTACGGAGCTGTGAGTTATAAAAACGTTGTAGGAAATGACTGTATTTCTCCTAAACGTGACCTTAAAATGAAGGGATCCCTGCACAGTAATTACACCCTCGTGCAGGGCTGGATGGTTGAGTTTAAAGTCGAGCGCTTATGTAGTCGCTTGTTGTAAACCTACATGTTGCATCATTACGGCGAGTGTGCGTCGCGTAATTGCCGTGTAAACCGACAGAAACTTAAACGGAAGGTTCAAACGATACGACAATCGAACCTGCAACGGCATAGTCGGCGAAACACACGATGCCGGATCCGATGCTTCCGTAAAGAAACACTTGAAATGTGTCCCCGCAGATGTTTGTAAAAGTCTTTGATTTTTCTCAGGCCGTGCAACCTGTTTGCGTGCCCTGACCATTGTGGGAGGTGTGAGGGCGCGGGGAGGCACTGAACACACTGTCCCCCACACGGTTTGCTGAATGCTATAATCAGCGGTAAGCTTGTTGCTGCTCGGTCTGTGGGAGAGCGAGGAGCGTAATGAATGGAGCGAGGCTGCTTAACGATTAAAAAGACCCCGATGATGTTCTGTGATCAAAGAGGGGAAAGTGATTAAACAGCAAGCTGAAACTGAGACTGGAGCTCATGAAGTGCACAATTATAACTGTACCTCCTCCCCCTGAGTGTAATTACATCTATAGACAGAAACAACGACAACGAGGAAAGAAAAGCATAAAACACTAACTCACCTGAGGCCAAAAAGGTTTTTCTTGCATGTTGCGTCCTGCTGCTGTTTTTTTTTTTTTTTTCCAGCTGGTCTGCTACATTTAACACTTATTCACAGGAAATAGAGGAGAACCATCCATGTAACAATTGTAACTCCAACCTGTTTTTATTGTGCTGAAAAAAGGACAACCTGTTTACTCAAACTCCGTTAAGAAAGGTTTATGTAGCACATGTTTTTGTAGAGCCCTTTCATGAATTATTTACTGAAATCTGTTTATAAATGACAATCATCCTTTTTGGACGCGTCTGCTTTTTATAAGTGAGTTTGGGAGTCGAATTGTGTGTTGATTTCTATGAAAAGCTGGGTGCATTGGTGTATTAATAGGTGATAAATAGGTGCTGGAAGTAATATTTAGATCAAACTAATAGACCTTTTTTTTTTTTTTACATTTGCCTGAACATCTGAAAAAATACAGTAGAGTTTGTCAAGGCAGGAGAATTTTTTTTTTTTTACACTTTTTTACAATTTTTTTTTTACTATATTTACAATTACTTATTGCTTCCTGTTTCCAATTTTAACAGTCGGAAATCCCCTCATGAAATGGCGGTGAAAGAGAGCTACGAAAGCCTGATCTGGAGGATGAAGAAAGCTCTTTGATAGAACATCTCAGACTGGTCAGGTATGCAAAACAAAATCTTCCCTACCGAGTATCTGCAGGAAAATGCACTGACTGGTATGGCAGTAATATTGCAGCACTGCACGTGAGAATCATTAGAGGGAAACGAATTAGATCTGTGTCTAAACAGAACAATTAGAGAATCTTTCTGGAATCAAAAGCTATAATCCAATCAAGCTAAATGCTTTGGCCATACTTGTAAAGTGTAAAAGTGTGGGTTCTGCTAAATATCCTCAAAATCAACTTTGAGTTCGATCTAGGAAGGACAGATACAAATTTTGGAACAAGATCTACAGGTCCAGAATGGAATATTTATTAAAAGATTATTCCTAAACTAGAAGCAGTTCACAAGGAATTAAGGCTTCACCAAACAGCGATAGGTAAGGCAAGGTATCTGGTAAGATCCACTGATTGTATGGAATAGATTGAACCAAAATTGTTTAAAGGCATTGACGTATATAACATTGTTTCAGTAATGGTATAATGACCTTATCTAATGATTTTTCAGTCTCTCCCACTATTTGTCTGTCAGGACATTTGTATGCAATATTAAATAAAATGTAAGAAAAGCATCTATTGGCTACAGTAGCGAATATTTAGTGTGACCTCCCTATAATGTGCAATAGCAGCATCTGGCAACGATGCTTCCACGTCTGGCACATTTACACATGCAAACAGTGGGATCTGGCTACTTGGCCAAGAGGGGCTACTAAGTTTTAGCCTATGAAAGTTTAGAAATCAATATTTCAATCCCAGCTTTCTTGCGTCTTCCACTTATGTTCAGTAAATACAATTTGGTTCAGGAAATCACTAATTAGTGACTCATTGAGTAGAGTCGGGTGTGTCTGTACTGGAATCTATCCGATACTGCAATGGAATGGAACTGCTGCCCATACATGTACAGGTGTTGATTTGAAGAAAAGCTGGAGTTATATCTTAACGTTTTTTCCAGAGCTGTACTTGGCTCATGATAATTAATGCCCTGGGTTTAAACAGATCAATAATGTAGTCTGTTATTCTTTATTGGAATTGTCATTGTATCGTCGATGCTCTAATCTAAAACTATTTATCGGGCAGAATGTACTATAATCCAGCTTATTGAATCATTAATCTTATAGAACTAGTCATACGCAGCCTATATTTAGTATGGCAATTCTCTCTTTAATGAGTCTGAAGAAGTTTCGGTTCTGATCTGCCCTTTAGTGGATATCGCTGTTAGTCCTACAGATGTACCAAAGATCTGGATATGACCGTGGGAAGTATGCTGCTGGCGTAGGAACAGCGTGTGTAACGTACGCACAGTCATGCATCAGACATAATCTTTTGACTGTAGTTTTACAGAGTTCCAAGTGTATTAATAAACCTGAAAGGATCCATAAAGCTAGGTTATTCTTTAATTATGTTCTGTTCTGGTTTATCCTGACACATTTACGGTTTTATTCTGACAGACTTTCCGAACTAACTGAACCAGTTACGATCCAAGCAGGTTTGGGTTAAGGGTTTTGCTCAAGGACCCAACAGTGGCAGCTTGGCAGAAGTAGGGGGGAACCCCAGCATTCCCCAGGGGTTAAATGCAGGGTTATAACGTTAAAAAATATGTATTTACAGTGTCAACAGTGGCTGTCCATTCTACACTAAATGTGTTTGAAGTGAAGAGTGAGAGATTAGGTCGGTAAAGCGTTCCTTGCTTAATGATACAGGAGCAACTGTCCTGAGAATCATGTGATCATTGGTGTTTACTGCCGTCTCCCCTCGACATATAAAGCCAGTGCTGGAGGACCGATGCTCTGCAGGGTGCAGTGCGGCTGAATAGCTCATTGTGTATAGTAGGACTAAATCCAGTGAGCCTTCAGTAGCTCTGTTCCTTTGTCAGCTATTAAACTAGCATTGCTTAACTTATTGTTGATGAGATCACTTTATTCTAAGGCTGGAAAAAGTTGATGCTTGAACAATGGAGATGTTGAATGTGATCTCTGGCAGTAACGCCGTCCAGAGGGAATGGATGCTGTTCGTTTTGGCAAAAAAAATTTCCCTGCCAGCATTTCATGTTTGTTCCTCTCGTTATTTTTGCAGACCGTAAACGGTGGAAAGTGATATATAGCGGGGGAGCCATGGTTTTGCGATTGTCTTGCATTGGGTGATTCCCAGCACTGTTTTACTGCCTCCTGTTGTCATTTAAAGCCCATAGCAACATGTTGGTTAACAAGGCCTTAAGGCAATAAATATGAATTGGTGCCAGTTCCGAATTGGCGGTCGGATTTAACTGATAGCGCTCTCACTGTGCTTGATTGGCGTTCTCAACTAAGTGCAAACAAACGAGTGTGTAAAATGAAGTACCTGTAGTTCCTGCTGCAGGGGATTACCTAAAACCAGTATGCTTTTACTATTTGTTTGACTTTTCCAAAGATGATGCTTACGATAATGCATTTCTGCGGATGAATATTTATTCATGCCTGATTTATGACTTATTTGAACAACAGAGCAAAGAGCCTTGTCCAAGGTTCTGGTGACATCTTGGCAGATAAGGGGTGAAACTGTGATCAGCACTGTAGAGAGTTGGTTCCCAAACTTTCTGCAGTACTCCACCTTTGAATAAAAATGTAAGAATATTTTTGAGCCCTTGATTCCAACCCGCAGGTACATATCTTTTACTTCCAAAACTCCACTTGGATTTATTTTAAACTTTGTAATTCATACAAAACAAAATAAAACGACGAATCACTTTTATGGTGAAATCATTACAAATCACATTTATTATGCATCTTAGACACGCCACATTTATTTGCATCCTGCAATAGCCCCAGACTCCACCCCCACTTTGGGAATCACTTTTCTAGAACCTGAGGGGATACTCGTGTGTCCGGGTGCAAGTCTTTGGTAGTGACATGTTTCGGGAGTTTGACCTTGCCATTTGACATATAGTAACAAACAACAACAGGAAACTCAGTAGGGACAAGAGTAATGTGTAGAAACGACGCATTTAATTAGTGCAGGACCGTTTCTTAAGTCAAGTGCAACCCTAAAATAGAACAAAGGGCACCAGCAGTTGCAGAAACACCTGGCAACCATGATGAAGCAAGACGAAGGTGCTGAGTGAAATTGTTTAAGAGGTGCATCAAAGGAGGACTGAGACCAACCTCTATTTAAATCAGTACCTCTTTAAGTCCTTTCCAGTGACTCCATGCTACGGCAGCGAGCACTGTGTGTTTGAAGGCTAGTACCACCCACAGAGTTCCCGCACTGAACACACAGAGCTGTAGCCTCTGAAACTTGAGCTGCTTGTAGGCAGATTGATTTCGGCCTGCAGATGGACGAGCTTCTGCTTCAATAAAAGGTCTTGTGCCCCGCCAGGGCCGATGACCCCTCACCCTGGCCTGGGAGTGCTTCTGTTGTCCCCACTGCTGATCTCACACACACCGGCACTCGCACATGAGTGTGATGAGAGTTAAGTTCATTCAACTGCTTGTTGACAAATATCTTATCAGCCAATCACAAAGCAACTCAAACTGAGAATCAGAATGGGAAAGAAAGCTGATTTAAGTGATTTCGAATATGGCATGGTACCCGGTGCTACCCGGGTTGGTCTGAGTATTTCAGAACTTGTGATCTACTGGGATTTTCACACACAGCGCCATATCTAGGGTTCAGAGAGTATGGGAAATATCCAATGAGGGCAGTGCACTGGGTTAAAATGCCATGAGGTCAGAGGAGAAGGTTCAGAACTGGTTTAAACTGATAGCTGGTAGCTGATAGTGGAACTCCTGTTCACTAAAAACAATCAACTGAGGCTACAATTCGTCTTTCCAAATATGGACAATAGAAGATTAACGCTCTCTGGTCTGATGCGTCTTGATTTCTGTTGCGCCATTTGAATGGTCGGCTCAGAATTTGGCAACACGAAACCATGGACCCATCCTGCCTCGGATCAACAGTTCTGCTGTTGGTGCGATGGTGTGGAGGAGATTTTCTCCGCGCACTTCGTTCCCCACAACACCAACCATGTATTGTTGCCGACCATGTTCACCCCTTTATGACCACAGTGTACTCCCAGCAGGATAACATGCTCAAACCGGTCTCTTGGACATGACCGTGAGTTCACTGTACTCAAACGTCCTCCACAGTCACCAGATCTCAGCCCAACAGAGCCTTTGGGATGCGGGAGATTCTCGTCGTTGACGTGCAGCCGACAAATCTACAGCAGCTGGGTGATGCCGCCATGTCACTGTGATTGTTTCCAGCACCTCGTTGTATCTATGCCAAGAAGATATAAGACTGAAGTTCTGAAGGTACAAGGGGGCACTAGCAAGGTGTACCTAATAAAGCGTCCGGTCTGTAGTGTGAAAATACAGAGTTGCTAAACGCTCTGGATCTATGTCAGTAAAAGCTGCAAGTTTCAGTTCCATCCGTGGAAAAGGGCCAGATATTGTGTCAGGTTTCAGTCAAATGTGATGTAATGTAATGTAATGGTTATCTATCGCTGGCTCATCCAGATCCTGTATCGAGTGATATCGAGAAGTGAATGCTTTACTGTAATGGATAACCATGAAATATCCCACAGTAGAGATCTTGGTGGGACAAATGATCTGTGTGAAGCGAAGGCTGGGTGCACAGGTGGGTGACGCTATAAATACTGTTCGTAGTCTCTCATGGAAATGCAGAATATTAAAAATACAATAACGCAGACTATGCACTGTAAGGCTAATTGTAATAAACTAAAACTGGAAGCTGTACAAAGAGCCTTCTGGGCTCTAATGTTACCAGTGGACCCACCTGGATACTCCGCCAGTTTCATTTGAGACCTTTCTTTGGCAAGGGGATGTCTGTCGGTGATGGGGTCGTATTTTTCAGGTGCATTTCGTTTTCACAAAGTCTAGGCATGCCTGTTGGCGTCCAACCTTATAGCCTTAGAGCATGTAGTGCATGAGTTTCAAGATGAGTAAGTTCCTGGGTGTCATCAGAAATATTTCAAAGTCCAGTTTATTGATAATAGTGATTTTTATGATGGAGCATTTTTTCAGCTTTATAATTATCTAGAGCCAGAAAAGGAAAAAAAAAACCCTGAAAAAAAGCTTCCTAAACTTTAGAAGAAAGGAATCTTCAAAAGACCAAAACTCTTGTCTCCTTGGGCAGTCTAGATGATATTTGTAAGAATTAAATGAAGTTGCACAGTGGGTAAGTCTATAGCACATGTGAGAATAAATAGAAATGGGGAACGTGTAAAGAAAAATAATGAAAATAAAATGCACTGCTCCAAAAAAAATAGGGGATATGTAATTATGGGAGACTTGATTTGGAGTATACCTTAGATTTTGAAAGCAGTATATAATGTGTAGGCTATATTAAATGGAACAGATAATTATATTATGACTACAGCATTTAAGACATTGGCATGTATAAATAATATCAAGCATGGTGAAGGAGGTGTATTCAGACCTGTTTACCAGAAGGACCTGGGCACCCTGCGGATACTTCATCATACAGCGAGAAAATGATTCAAAATGATTCACTCAAGTCCAGATCTTAATCCCATCCAGATACTGAGTGGCTTAACTGGCTTTACCTCTTAAATAACCCAGTTTAACTGTATTGCATTGTAAAAGCAGAACATGCTTTGTGATTTTACTGCGTTTGTTACAGAAGAAAGTAAAAATGTGCACATATGAAGAGCTTCTATTAAATGAAAAACAAAATAACCGCTGAGCTTAAAATATGGTGTGTCACAGTCTGCGGAGATGGACTGCATTATCTGGAGCATGTTCTGGGCTATGTTGTTGGGGTTATTACTTTGAACCATATATATTAGGACTCCATTTGTCACATAAAATGCCATCTCAGCACTCTGCACAGCCTTAAAATGTCTGCAGTTCAGCTGTTTTTTTACACATTCCATCGCCTTTATTTGGCCATGCTTTGTGACGTGGGTCCACGGGTCCTGGCTGAGCTCCAGGGACGAAGTGAACGCGTGGTTATAATAGTGAGAGAAAATAGAATGAGAGAAAGCGGTGAACTTGGAGAGGGAGCTTAATGGATCTTGAACTCGAGTCACCTTTTTCTGCGTGATTACCTCATCCTGCTTTTAATCACGACTGCTAGACTGAGTAAAGAAGGAGCCTTAATATTGCATTTTTTTTTTGGCAGATTTCGTCTGCGAGTGGAAAAAAAAACAGGGATGTGGAGGAAATGAATCTTTTCGCTCCTTAAGGTGATTCTAAATATATTGCCAACACAATCCAGCTGCCTCTTCACATTCAAAATCTCTCGTGCTGGCAGAAACTGGCCTTGATAAAAAACAACAATGATAGCGAATAAACAACAGCTGTACCACTGTTTACTCAAGTCTAGTTAACATTATATCCGTGTCACGTATCGTCCTACATTGCTCTCTTCTGACCTTTTTCCCTTTCCACAATATGCCTATTGAAAACCCTCACTCCTCTCAGCTTCTGTTGTTTCCTGGCTCCTGGTTTTTGGTTCCTGGTGCCTGTTATACCTGTGTCCTTTGGCATTGTGTTTGCCCTTGTATAGGCTTTCTGTTTGTGTTAGCCTTGTTAGCAAGTCTTTCTGTATTAGCTCCGTCTTGAAGTTCTTGATGACCAGGATGCTATTTTACAAGCAGCAATGTCCTTGCCTGTGCCTTTTGATGCAACGCGGTGAAGACCGCACATGTGTCCTCAGAGCTAACCATGGTTAACAGAAGGCAAGCACCACCACCCTTTTAAAGCAACCAGTCTGCTTTTCCAATCAGCAGGACAGAGTGATATCAGCTGGCTTATCCTCACTAATCTTTTCTCCTGAGCTAACGAGATTATCACTGAAATGATGTAAGCAGGCCATTTTGTGGAGCTGATGTCCGTGCCCCATAGGGGCTGGAATGCAGAATTTCTTGCAACTCATCTAATCACGCTTCACAATCTAGAGTTCTTATGATTTACAGCAATTATACTGTAAACCAAAATCCTCTCAACCTTTGGCCAAAATAATCATAGTTTAAATTTTATTTAGTTTACAGCCCTAATAGCGAGCATCTGTTTAGGCAAACCCTTAAAAGTAAAAGTGCCGTCTGTACTGCAGTTCCTGAAGGCTGATCCAACAGGGGTTGTTTAACAGAAGGCAAGAATCTGCCCTAGCTCTTACCCTTTCTTTCTTTTTCTTAAACTTTCTATCTTTTCACACATATTGAGTTGTAAAGGCACAGAGTTTCGCGCCGCTTACATCCAAACCCGTCTTCCACAGACATGTCGGTGGGCATGTGCAGGCAGCATGAATTACGATAAATGTATATTAAGGTACTAGATCTAAGAATGGGCACTGTGTATAGCGTAACTCAAGGGCATTTGGAGGAGCGCTCGGAAAGTAGGCGTGAGCTCATATCAGGGTTTGTGTTTGCCAAGAAACATTGGCAAGCCTTAGTTCTTATACTGATTAATCTGTCTGGGAGCCGCTATTAAGCCCTTCCTCCTCCCCTTAAACTACCTGACGACTTTGGGGCTGTCTGTGCGTTGCTGCAAAATTGAATTTCGCTGCACATGAGCCGCTGTTATTCCCCCTCCCTCCTTGTCTGTGTTCACCCTGATGAAGGTCACAAGTCCTCACATGCACTTTTTTCATTGCATTGTGCATTGTTTCCGAGAAGTGAACTCGCTAACCCTTAAATCCGTTAAGCGCTATAATGGCACGCTAAATTGGCAGCCAAGAGGCGTAATGGCTGTGTCCGAGTGAGATACGGCAATACCTGAGAGTATTTGGATGCTGCATCTGTGCGTGCTGATGGAAGTTAACATCTCTTCCTGCAATCAGGAGGAAGTCTCGGCAGGCGCGGGCCAGCCTGTGTAAACTGAGTGCAGGAAGTGAGTGATTGATGTGTAATCTGACACAGCGGTTCATGCACACTCTGCTTCTCAGAGAAGGAAGATGGTCCAGAGGTAGAAGACTACACCTCTGTGGGTTTTGGCAAATAACCATGCGTAGATAGATTATGTCCATAAAGTGGTGCATACGGTTACCACTGCTTTACCGGTGCTTGATTTTTGAAAATTTTTATTTTTGACTATTTTCCCTACGCCAAAACATTACCAAACAGGCTAGGGAGTGTCCGTGTGTTCAGTCTGTTTACGACATATTTCAAGACCCGTCCAGTTCTGGTGAGCCTGTGCTGGTGAGCCTGTATCCTCCAATTTTTATTCTTGTCTGTCAGGAGTGGAACCTGACGTATTACGGTGCTGTTGTAGCCCATCAGCCACAAGGTGTTTCCCTTTTCTGTACTGTTATAGTACTTATTTCTACGACTGCAGGATTTGTCAGCTTGCACTGATTCTCCTCTCTCATCAGCAGCTCCATGTTAGACCCCAACACCAGCTCAATGAATACTGTTGTTCAGTATTTCACTGATTGTGGTTTAAGTCTTTATTTTACGCCACTTAGCTTTAGCAAGCTGAAAGGCAAGCCCAGAGGTGAACTACACATATGCAATGTCTAACAGTACATTTGGCACTACAGATATCCCAGAATGCAACTCAAAATGCCTCAAAAAGTTGATCTGTGCTCATCATAATGTACTTTCTGTTGAATTATAACGTAGAATTTAAAGGAGCTCCTACGTTAAGTGACCCAGTGTTTTTAAAATCTAGTACCTACTTGACATTATATTCAGAGTGTGCCAGTTTGTAAAAAAAAAAACAAAAAAAACTAATTGGTCTTATTCATATAAAATAAAGTTATGATGATGTTATTTTGTAAGTGTTAGCTACCCTGTTAAAAAAAAAGAAGTGTTGATGAAACCAGATGTAAATTGCAACTTAGTGTGTATTGTGCAAAAGTAAATCCAAACCGTAACTAGCTTATTATTTTGGTTTAAAATGTGATTGTTTCCTAATAGTTTTTTTTAAATAGTTTCGAACTTAAGTTTCATAATAGTTTTAAATTAGGCATCTTAATAGTTTCGAACTTAATCGTCTTTAAGTTTCAAATGTCCATTTCAAACAGTTTCCTAATTGTTAAGTTATTCCTTTATTGATCGTTTCAAGCCTAAAAGTTTTTAATAGATTCAGATTTAAGGTTTTTCATCATTTCTAAGCCTGATATCTAATAGCTTAAAATTTCAACTTTCTTACCAGCTTCAATTGTAACCGTTTTTAAATGTAAATACTGTCGTTTTAGACCTAATCATTTTGAATAGTTTTAGATTTGATCGTTCCTGTTTACAAACCAGATGTTTGCAGCAGCATGAGACCGGTCATTCAGCTGAGCAAACAGCATACACGTTACAGTAAACAGTGAAGTAGAACCGCAGTGACCTTACTAGAGACAGCCACTTTACAAACTGTGAACAGCAGTGAAGCGTGAAGGTGCGTGTGCCGACAAACACGAGGGTAACGACAAATGGAAAATGTCACAGGTGTGGAAAGAGTGAGAATGCAATGCACGAGAGAATTGTAGGACGCTTTACGGACTTTAGAGTGCGACTTGACTATTCACTTAATTATAACTGTACTCGTACTGTTCAGCACTGCCCGGTTGGATTGTGTCGTGGGAATGCTGTGTATGGGTGGCTTATTTTTTGTATATTCAAGAGGAATTAATGCGTGGATTCCTGATTCCAACAGTTCCATACAAAACAAAGGCTTTGTGTTTCGCAGAATTCTTTTAAATGTCTGTTTGCACAGTTTATCTTTTTACAATCCTCAGACCAACTCGGCCAAATAAATGCTTTATCTTCACAGCAAACCTCTTAATACAAACCACTGGGCTGTTGCGCATATAATAAACACATGAACTGCGTAATATTAAACGTCTTATCCACACACAGAAACAAACACACACACACACACACACGTCTCACTGTCTTGACAGGGACTTTCCGCTGATATAATGATTTATGTAGTTAATTAATGATGCACTTAATCCTAACCTTAACTTTAGTAACCTAAAGCATGATCTGACCAAATGTCCCCACAATGACATATACATTTTTCCCACTGTGTGGTTTCTATGTTACTACGGTTCACCTAACCGATACCACAGTGAACTATAGCACATCTTTTGGCTGGTTTGTTTACTCAAAACAAAGAATTTTGTGTGGAAAAGAAGGAAGGAAAGAAATAAAAAAAAGCATTTATTATATGGACCAGCAAAATGTCCCCACAAGGTTAAAAAGCCAGATTTTTTATGCCTATGGGGATATTTGATTCTCTGATCTATAAAACTTAACACCCTGCATTCAGCTAGACACCCCCCCCAAAAAAAAAAAAAAAAAAATATATATATATATATATAAATAAATAAAAAAACACACATTTTTTATGTTGCTTTTCCTGGACAGGGTCACAGGGGCTCCGGCACTCACGAAAGCACAGGATGCTGATGTAAGCATTTCCTGGATGGGATGTCTGTCCATCACAGAGCTGGGTAGAGATCACAAACACAGATCATTTGCATGTGAATGCTGAACTGGTCGAAAGGCACCACTGGTACTTTTTCCCGGGCTGTACAACTGCATCCTACTTGAGTGTTACTGTAAGTAATTAATGTCCACAGCTAACGCTAAACCCTGCACCTAATCTAGAATACCCATAATGGATTTGCTCTTGAAATACTTGGACCCAGACAAATGTTGATGAATTTCCGGAATGAATTGTCATTACACAGACAGCGTCCTACATCTTACAAAATGCCACCATCTTTCTCTATTGCAGTCTGGTCTTGCTGTGTTGGCAGACGCTCCTAATGAATTCGCTGTTAATTTGCTTGAGTTGGAGTTCAGTTTGGGTGGCTGATGCATGTAACCGTGATTAGGTTAAGGCATGCAGCAGTGAGGCCAAGCAGTCTGGTAATGAGCCCTCTGTTATCAAGAGATAAGCCTATTAGAATTTCTCCAATTAAACCCTGTAAACCCAGAACGAGACAGATTGTTAGGCACCAGTGTCCTTTCCTCCAGACTTGTGAGCAGACATTTTTGCTTGTAGCTTCACTGGGACCAAACAGAACGTTCTGGGCTTACCTCTGATGGACCAGGAGTAGCTCTCAGAGTTCCATTAAGCCTTGTTTCCATCGAGTGTGTTTACATGCCCTTAATAATGCGATAACTGCAGAAAATCTGAATTTGTCCGTAATTCGTTTACATGCACGAGTAATTAAATAATGAGAAAGCTCCGTGTTTACATACTGCGTACATACTCAAAGTTTTCACAAAGTGTTTGATCGGCCTTTTGCACTTGCTGGTGTAAATTTCAAGGTTGCCAGATCCCATGGTGGAATCCCACACCAGATCTGTAAATTTGCCCATAAAAAGTGGAATTGCTAGGACTAAACTGACCTGGCAACCGTGTTTTTTCTTGCATGCAAAGCCGGGTTGAAATAGGATAATTGCTATTACATGTGATGAGAAATCCATTTACTGAACTAAAATCCAGCTGTCTACTGATTCCTAGATCAAAGTTTTCCGTTTACATGACCACATGAATGATCAGATAACCGCAGAAATCTAATTATTAAGTCACTCCCAAACCAAACCCCAGCGCACATTTTTAATTGCAATACATTGGTGCGCTTCGTTTACAGATTATTCCTGTTTAATGTGTCCTGGCTCATTTTGGCCTGCTTAACTTCTCTTACAAAATAACATCCACTATAAGGACTAAAGTATTGGGACACCTCTTAATTATTGAATTGAACAATGTCAAGCTCAGCATGGAGTCGTGTAAATGTGATATGTGCTTTTTCTGGTCGTCTGATGAAAGATCCTGGGCTTGGCAAATTCCCATCGGACTTTAACTGACTTGTGAAATGGGGACGCTGTAAAGTTTGGTAGGGGAGGGATAATGTTGTGGGTTATTTTTCAGGGGTTGGCCTAGGACCCTTAGTTCCAGTGAAGGAAAAACTGAATGTCTTCAGCATACCATGACATTTTGGGCAATCGTATGCTTCCAACATTGCGGGGACAGTTTGGGGTATGCCCTTTTTCTGTTCCGGCATCCACACAGAGTTCTGACACCAAGCCCATCAAATGGCTTGCTCTTCTGGATGAATAGGCAAAATTCCCACAGACACAAAAAAGATCCGAGAGATAACATCAGGATTCCCCCAGTCCTTAATCTGTCAACTTGTCATCTTGGTGTTCATCCTGCCACTTTAGCACGACTTTGTCAGTATGTGTGTGGGTGTTATCGTCAGTCATTGTTGAGACTGGCTCATAGAGGTGTGTATGTGTGTGTTTGTGTTCTGTTTCTTCCTGACTGTACTAATCTGAAATCTGTCACAGAAAATAGCAAACAAGTTTGTATGTTGTCTTTTTAGGAACAACGCAGTCGCATTCAAAGCATTTGAGCTTTGGTGGTTTGGTGCTAGTTTACATGAAGCTATGGAGTTTGATGTGGTTCGTGGCTTTTACAGATGCAAAACATCTGACCTCTTTTCAGGACTTATCTGTCCTGATAAGACTTAAAACAACCAGAAGTGTATCTTGTATACTCATTGGTCACTATATTAGGTACGGTACCAAGTTGGTCCCCCTTTTGTCTTAAGAGCTGCCTTATGCCTAATGTTCTGACCCTACAGAATATCAGAGTAGAAACATCTAATCTCATCAGAGTCTCATCAGAGCAGGCGATGTTCTTCCAAATCTTCGATTGTCCAATTTTGGTGAACCTGTGCGAATTGGAGCGAAAGTTCCCTGTTTGTAGCTGACAGGAGTGACGTGATCTTTTGCACCAGTAGCTCATCTGCCTCAAGGTTTGACAACTGGCTATTTCCTCTGTCCTCTGCGTCAACAAGGCATTTTCACCCAGAGAACTGCTCTCACTGGGTATTTTCTTTTTTTCGGACCATTCTCTCTAAACCTGGCATGGCACTGTGTGTGAAAGTCCCAGTAGATCAGCAGGTTCTGAAATCCGCAGACCAGCTCGTCTAGCACCACCAACCCTGCCACGTTCAACATCCCTCAAATCACCTTTCTTCTTCAGCAGCTCATTTTGACCATGTCTGAATGCATTGAGTCGCTACCATGTGATTATTAGATGTTATTAACGTTGTTTACTTTAACGAACCGTTGAACGGGTGTACCTAATAAAGTGACCGTTGATCGGACGTGCATGTCGAATTCCACTCTCTGACAGAATGCTAGGCCAGCGCCGAGGCGGAATTTCAAATCTGACAGCCTGTGGTGTCACGTTACTGCTCTGAGGCCCCGGATTAAATTGTAATTACATCCCAGACAGACGCTGGACCCGTTCTTCGCACTTAGACGGGCGCGCAGCTGCGGCGGTTGTAAAGCAGTTGGCCGACTCTCTGTCTGAGTGCGTGTGGAATCGGAGTGAAAACTGTAGACCTCAGACAGCTAGCTTGTCAGGATAGCATTACGTCGTTAGGGAGCATGTAACTTGACGCTCAGACTGCAAAACACTTTGTGTTTTCCCCTCGCATTATGACCGGCCATGTCTCTACCATGTGGCTCAAAGTGTACAGACGTCTGAGTGTCAGTCAGGCTAAGGACGTGTATTAGGTTTCAGGGTGTGTAGCGGCTTGAGATCGACATGTCTCACATTTTTTATTTTTTTTAGACGGGTTGGTTAAAGCTTGGTTAGGTGTCGACCCGTTCTTGCATTCATTCTTTCGATAGAAAACATTCATTTGCGTATCGCGCAGCAGCTTTGTAATGTTTCTCCTAAAATTGTGACGGTGCCACAGTGGTAAGGGCTTTGCCCTCACAGCTCCAGAGACTCAGGTTCGAGTCCTACCCCGACCACCATCTTTGCTTAGTTTGCATGTTCTCCCTCAAATGGCCAACTGCCATCTCTAAATTGTGTGTGTACACCCATGCTCTATAGTGTAGAGGGGGACTGGTTTGATATGAATAATAATATAATAATAATAATTGATTTTGAAGCCTGTAGGTGTCCCAATACTTTTGTATGATGTTCTATCAGAACCACCCTATTTCTCCAGCACAAAGGTAGAGATCTGTTTCCTTCCATGATACGTGTTCTGTGAAAGAACGTGCTCTATGGTGCCTTGTCCAGGGTTGGTCCAGCAGTTCGTCCAGCAGTTCTTGATCTGGACTAAGTGGGTATAGAAAACTTAATGAGTGTCCTGCCTTAATGTCATTTAAAACTAGTTTTAGCAAAGCATCTCATTTTACCAGGAATGATAAAATAGGGTCAATGGGTGATCAAGGTTTGGAGCGTTCTCCCCAGATTTTCTGGACACAGGCAGAGGTACACCATGGATTGAGTCCCAGTCTTTTTCAGGGTTCCTTAAACACATCACCAAATCTTCATGTTTCAAGCCCTGCCTCAGGTTTGAAAACAAATACGCTCTCTCTACCCCCTTTCGTGTCTGTATTCCCCAGCTCCCATAACTATCTATCAGGAGTTTGAACCTGACTCCATCCCACATTGCCCCCATGAACTAAGCTCCCTTGTCTGCCACCAGCACACAGGAACTGGTCTTATCTCTGCTTAGAATGGCACTTCCCCATCTGCTCCTAAAATGACTCTCCTGCAGCTCAGTCTCTGTTTCTCTGTAGCGCCTGAAAGCTCAGTGGAACAACTGCTTCTAGATGAGCATGCTGGCATCTTTAGGGTCATGGATGTGAAGTCTGTCTCATTTTAAGAATCTGTTTCTTGCTCACGTAAGAGTTTACTCATCCGGTTTATAGGTGGAACTGGTTATCTCGCTACCCAGAGTGACCCTTTCTCTAATGAGAGCACAAAATTGTTACTTAGTTCTATTAAATGACATTCTGTTCCAGCTTGACTCTGCCCCAATGAGGTCCAAAAAGCCATGGTCCGGTAAGAACTTGACTGACCTCAACCCCATCAAACACCTTTGAGATTAACTAGGACAGAGATCACAAATGCCCTGCTGGATGAATCGGCAACAGGTCCCACAGGCATGGTCCAAAATCTTGTAAAAAGCCTTCTTAGAAGAGTGGATGGTCTTGTAGCTGCCACGGGTGCCCAACTTTATATAAATTCATAATTTATTAGCTTACATAGTATATTGTATTGTCATTTATGTTCTTTTTTTAATGTATATTATTATTATTATTATAATCTTATTTGAATTATGTTATTATTTTATAAGTGGTTGGATCCCTTTGTGTCTTGGCCCTCGAGTCTTTCTTCCATATAATGATTTGTAAGGTTTATTGAGCTTTTCCTTGCCACTGTCACCCTAGGCTTGCTCAGTGTGGGCTTGCGCTTAGACAATAGAACATGATAGAAAGTTGTAATGCTGCTTTGAGACAAAAAGGCACTGTAGAAATGACACGTTTTGGGTTTGCAAAGGATGTCTGCATCACTTTTTTTTTTTCCCCCTTGTTGCTGCAAGATGCATTTTGAAAATTTAAATGCCTTGTGCTGGTGTGTATAGTTTGTATTGTGAAAATATTGCGTTTGAATACTCGTTGTGTCACTTGTTTGTGTTCAGTGTGTAACAGCCTTTATGTTGTTACCTCTCCAGAAATATAGCGATATGCAACAGAGCTGACCCACCGTGGTCTGTATCCCTCCTCTGGCAAGATGCTGAATTTGATTAAAATTCCAATTCACTGTTCGTCTTATGCGTCTTGTGTTTCCGCGTGTGAGTTTCCTGAAGAGTCTCGGCTCTCCCAGAGGTGTGGGCAGGGTTGCTTTGCAGAACAGTACAGTACTGTGTTTCTGTTCTCAGATTTACGTATTACACACAAAGGTGGTCCTGCAGCAAGCCAAGCTCCGAGCTGCTGATTTAGAAGATTCAGTGGTCCTAAAAATATTATAGAATGGAGGAGGCGAGAGTGATTACTCCGCTTGGATCTTGGATCGTACAGCACTGGTTTGGAGTGTGTTATTTATGTTCCGTCAGACTTTGGCAATGAAAAACCTGCGTGTTCTTTGCTTTGCATCAGCTGGGTGAACAGGACTTTAGCGACTATTAAAAAAGGCTGAACGAACAGTGTGTGGCACCCGCTCCATTCTTTTGTGCCAATGTTCTGCATCTCACACACACACACACACACACACACAGACTGGAGCATGTGGTTTTAATCAGATAGACTCCCTAAAAGCGAGTACACAATAATTATTCTCCTCACTTCACCCATAACCCAACAGTGCACTCACGTTTATGACGTTTATATTAACTATAAGGTTCTATAGCTATAAGGTTCCCACCATTTTATTCTTGAAGTCTAGACCCTGGTCTTGATTTGTATTCATATGTGATGGATTGCAAAGACATCGACAGATTGCATGTGCAGTAATCTTGTCTGTTTTTAAAATTTAAACATATGTTATACGAGTGTAGTTGTGCGCCGTTTAAAGTTCGCATTACATTCTGTGAAACAGGTCGGTGACCCAAATGGACACCTTCATGTAACCTTACCATAGTCACGTGGTCTTGTTCGGCCACTTTAATTTAATTATAAGGGGTATTTTCACAAGAAAACTGTGCTTCTAAACTAAACGATCCATAAATGTGTCTGAGTTGAAGGTGTTTCCATTGAAAGAAAAGTTCAACAAAGGTGTTTCTGTATGCTGTTGTGTATATTTCTTAGATGGAAATACAGTCGGCCAAGAAAAATGCACTAGGTGCATCTCTAAAGTGATTCTTGTCCTACCAACCTTTGGAATGACCACATCAGTTAAAACAATAATAATAATAATAATAATAATAATAATAATAATAATATAGTCTATTTTCCTTATAACTTAGAGGTTAAACAAAACCAGCTTGGATGATTATTGGAGAGAAAGAAACAAGCCCTGCAGCTACCAATACACTATTTGTATGCTTAATGTAACTTAGAACTTAGCAACCTGGCAACCATGACACATAATGTAATGCTGTTTTGAGACAAAATTGTTTGCGTGTTTACATCCACAAATAAAGACAGCTTTTTATCTCCTGACATAATTTAAGCTTGGTCGGTATCACCCCTGCCTTACAGCAAGAAGGTTCCAGGTTCAATCTCAGGGTGGAGCGGCCTCAGTCCTTTCTGTGTGGAGTCTGCATGGTTTTATTCTGGGTTCTCCGGTTTCCTCCACAGTCCAAAGACGTACGTGTTAGGTCATTCGGTCACTCTAAATTGCCATTGATTCGAGGGTATAATGGCCTGTCCGCCTAGCCAGCGACATCTAACAAAGCATCCATCAGACTGGTCGCTCAAGGTGAAGGTGATTTATAATTTATTTGAATGTATTTGTTAAGACTTCTGTGGTTAAAGTTGATTGGGCGGACGTTAAACTGTATGTAACATGCTATATCATACTCGTATAGCAGTTTTTCACATCTCTGACTCAGCAGGACCAAATCGTAGGCTCTCGTTTATTTGCACCAGGCAAGTCAGCACTCTGAATTTACCCCTGATCAGCTGATTGGCTTTGCTAATGCAGGTCTTGTTTTTTACGCCATTCCTTTGGGCCTCTTTAGTGCCATTACTGCCTTGGCATTAATACACATTGAACTCGTTCTCCTCTGTAAGTCTTATATGTTCTGTAATGCAATGCAATGTAATTAAAAAAGTGCTGGGTAATCAAACAGTCCATACTGATTCTCTCAGACCGTGTGAGTTTTCTGAATTTCTGAATTATTTAAGGTGTAGAAACAACTTAGTCTTCGGAGCAGTTCTCTCCGGCCGTCATAGCTATTGCTTATAACTGATATCAAGGTAACTCCATGTGTCAATTGTGTTGCTTTAAAAGAATCACATCGCTCTCCAGAATATACATTGTGACCCATTGTGAGGGTTGCCAGTTCTTCCAGCAGGTTAGCTCAAAACAGGACATTCTCCATGAGACAGCTGCCTCATCCATCTTCCCTTTTGTCCTTAAGGTCCTTACAGAGATCTTCTGAAGGAACACCAGTGGATCGCTTTCTGCCGTGTGGCAGAAAGTGACAGGTCAGGGAGGGTCAGGGCCTAGTATGATTGTCTGGCGAGAAGAGACGTGAGTAATGAGGCGTGCCGTGCACAGTTGGTGGCATTTGAGAACAGTGTGTGTGCAGGAGAGTAAAAGTGGCCACATTCCATTCCCGACTTTCAGGCGCAGGTTTCATATCTCTTGTCCCTTTCACTTTGTCTGGCGAGTTCATTTTTCTTGAGCAGATGCCCTCCCAAGATAATTTGCCCTTTTAGCTTTGTCCTTTAACCACCCTGGTATTTCCGTCTCATTTTAGTCGTGGAAATTCCAATAACAGTATTTATATATTTACACTCATACATACGAGTCGAGATCCGTTACAGGTATGCGCTTGTGAATTGGACGTTGACCGAAATGATCCATCCATTCTGTTTATGTACAGAAATGTATTTTCACAAGAAAACAAAATGATTCACTGCGACCTCTAGGACTATTCAGAAGACAAAAACACAAGAGAAATTACCTGATACATTTTGAATCCAAACTACACTCACTGACAAAACAATTTACCAAGAAGGAGCTATTGGAATTGACTAAAACTTTTCTATGTGTGAATGTAATGACGATACATGTAAGGTTGTACAGTGTTAGAGCAAAAGGATACGTTTCTTGGGGAAATCTTTACAATTGAAAGGAGGCCTCTAGCCAGGAAGCAAGAAGCCTGGATTCATTTCTAAGGATGGAATTGTTCCAGTTTGTAGCAGTCCACGTTGTTAGTTCACAACGCCACTGCATGAACGGTGGCTGGCTGTTTAATGACAGGTAATTTCCTTCTGCTTAACGCCTGGATATGGTTCGGGCACGAATGTGTAGCGAAGGTGCCACCTGCATCTGGATGCCTGTGCTTGTCAGTAGATCAGTGATCCTCCGTACTGGTGGCCTGTCTGGGGCGTCTGTAGCCTGTTTACTGTGTGTGCATTCCTAGAGCCAATGCTCCCAACTCCTTCTTACAGCTAGGTCAGAATGGTTTAGATGAAAATGACCATCCTGCCTCTGTCAGTCGAATATTAGTATGTCATCTGCAAGCAAAATGTCTTTGATTGCATTGTAGAGGCAGGTGATCTGTCACCAAGAAGTATCTAAGTCTTGGAACTTGGTGCTATTTAACTTAAAAATCAAAGTAAACACCCAAGCTCGTTGAGAACGCAAGGTATGATGTATTGTAGCGCCCTCTGGTGTTCATAAATGCTTTTTGCTTCACAATGCATCGTGTCACGGTGTATCGTTACACCCCTAATTGTTAGTTTAAAAATGCCGGTGCAAGCTGTTAACTCGTGTGTCGTGCGTAGGAGTGGGCTTGTGAAGGAATCTGCTGTCTTGCAGGAATAAATAAAAGTGTTAGGAAAATCTTTTACATCCTCACCAACCATCTTGGCTGTAGGAACAAGGATGGTGGTTACGTAAGGGCGTAAGTAGTCGAGGTTTATTACTAGTGCAGAACAAACGCAGGCCGCGCAAACAAAGAAACGGAATAACCTAGGACAAACATGTAAGGTATGCACTAAGCAAATGACACAAACAAACAAGGGGAGACACTGATGTAGGGTAAACACACCAGACAAAGAGCTGAGCTGACAGAGCACGCACACAGACAAGGCTTAGATAAACACGTTCGTGGGAGGGACATGGACAAAGATGCTAAACATATCACCAGCACAAAGTGAAGAGGCAAACAGGACTGTAATAACAAGGGAGCGAAGGAGGGTTACTCAGCAAGAGGCAAACGACCAGCATAGAAGTGATGAGATTTGACAAAAGAGCAAAGGAAACAATGGAGTGTATTCTGAACCGAATCACCAGAGCAGGAATACTGTCAAAAGTGGAGGAGTCCATGGAGGATGGCGTGGGCCAGAAGTGACTGAAAGTAGAAAGACATCAATTCTGTTCTTTAGGCCGATAGTGTACACACTCACGGGCCACTTTGTGTACATTTGTTCAACTGCTCGTTAATGCTAATCGTTAATCTAAATATCAGCTGATCACTTCAGCAGCAGCTCAGTGTGTTTAGGCATGTAAACATGGTCAGGACAAGCTGCTAATGGCTAAACTGGGAGAAAGGGTACTAGGGTGCTAGAGAGGCTGTTCGGTGTATTTTAGAAACTGCAGGGTTTTTTTCTACTTCGATTTTCATGCACAGCCAATTTTAGGGTTTACAGAGAATGAGCAGAAAAAGAGAAAATATCGAGCGAGTGTAGTTCTCTGGACCAAAAATACCCTGTTGATGCAAGAGTAGAGAGAAGAATGCCCAGACTGGTACAAGCTTGATAGAAAGTCAACAGTAACTCAAATAATCACTCGAGGTGATGCAGAAGAGCATCTGTGAATGTGTAACATGTCAAACCTTGGAGCAAATGGCTCTACAGCAGCAGAAGGCCGCACCGGGTACCGGTAACTGAAGCCACAATTCACAGGTTGTCGCTAAATTTGGACGATAGAACATCGGAAAAATGTTGCATCTGCGACATTCGGATGATCAGATTTAGGCGCAAGAACAATGTGAAAGCATGAATGTGCTGTTTTTCTTGGCACAGTTTGGACCCCATAATACCAACTGAGCATTTTTTTTAAATGCCAGTCTGTCTGAGTATTGTTGCAGACCATGTGCATCCCTTCATGACCACAGTGTGCCATCTTCTGATACCTACATTCAGCAAGATAACATGCCATGTCACAAAGTCACAGGGTCTTAACCCAGCCAAAGTGTTGGGTCCTGCCATGCACCTTGTGCTGCCGGTGAGGGCTGGCTCCCCATGGCTCTGAATATGGAAAACAGTGTGAATGAATGAATGAATGAATGAATAAAGGCACCACATTGGAGTCTCCACACCAATAGGCGTGCCTCGGCTTTACTTTAGTTTGCTGAAGTTGTGATTCCTGAGCTAAAGCAACAAGCCAGGCTGTCTGCTTCCCTCCAGGCGTTTTCTGCCAGTGTACATGTGTGCGCATGAGAGATCACTGCTTTGTGCTGCTGTTCGACTTTGGCGGTGTTGTGTCAGAGCTGTTTGGCCATCAGAAAATGCAGCGAGGGCTCTTTGTCTCTTTTCTCTCTGCTTACCCGGAGATGCAAAGGGATACGTTCTGGATATCCTCTAACTTACGATCGGCTCACTTAAGGCATCAAATGAGCTGCCGATCTGCTGCTCTCATCATTCACAAACCCCGAGACGATCCGCAGACCTCCTCCTACTCATCCCCAACCCCGTCCTCTTTCAGCCAAAGATGAGCTTTTCCTGTGATGCATGAGAAAGTGCTCGAAATGTTATGGGAAGTGTATATACTCGGGAACTTGCTGTTGACCCTCCTCAGCTTAGCGTCTAAACCAGTGCTTCTTCAAGTGAAGTGAAGGTCAGACACACAAACATCACTCTCTCACACACATACACACACACACTTGCACATATGCTGAATCCACCAACGCAGCGAAAATGGATCTTCTGAACATATCTGAGCGCTCAACAAATGTTCTGGCACATGTTAACAGCGCCGATGCGTCATGATGCTTGCGCGGGCGTTTGAGAAGGTTACGAGAGGACAGGCCAGAATATATTGGCCATCGATTGCGTCTTTACTACCAACGGAAACGGCTGAACAAAAAAAGCTATGCTTGTCGGCCACGACGGTACACCGCCGTGTTTCTACACTTACTGTCCATTTGTTTAGTTCCACTTACCATACAGAGGCACTATATAGTAGTCCATCTGTTTATTTATAATGGACTCTCTTGGTACATCTGTCCATTATGACCCACTGTTTGGGTAACAGAAAATGATGGCAGAACAGAACAGTGGCTCCATGCTAAGATTTACAGGTGGAAATTTACCTTATTTACAGCGTCAAATCCTGTCAAATCCATCGTGAGTTCATCGTAAACCAAGGAGTTTAATACAGTCGAATCTGGTTAATTGGACCACCGGTTAATGGGACCAGCCGCTTATTTGGACCAAATCCTAAAGTACCGAAACAAATCCTATTA
>JAUZST010033291.1:0-55907 GCA_034779995.1 Parotocinclus haroldoi | reverse complement strand
ACTATGTTTACTCTTTACACCTGTTACTAACACAGAACTATGTTTACTCTTTACACCTGTTACTAACACAGAACTATCTTTACTCTTTACACCTGTTACTAACACAGAACTATCTTTACTCTTTACATTTGTTACTTAATGCACCTTATAAACAGCTGCTCTACGTATTTGCACATATGTACGTGTAATTTTCATTTCATTTGCACATACTTTGTTTTCTTAAGATTATATTTGGTGAATGGAGGAACAGCAAAGTATTCTTATATTTGGTGAATGTAGTATTCTAATATTCATGTAGTATTCAAAGTATTCTTACGTTGCTGTTCCTCCATTCACCAAATATATTTCATTGCACAGTGTAACTGTTCTGCTGTGTATATGTATAAAACTCTTGTCTCCTAATGCAGTACTATTCCTGGCACAAATGATGGAATCACCACACACTTTTCACTCCCCTTGTGAACTTTGTAGCAAATAAACAACTCACAGATATGACACAAAACTATTGTTTAATAGTTTAACATCCTGATTTCTTGTAGCATAACAAACAAAATTCATTAATTTAATTAATAACTTTCTTTTTCAGATCAAGTAAACTAAAGCTTTATGAAATGAATAGATAAAATGAATAAAAATCATGGAATCACCTAAATTGCATTTCTAAAACAAACAGTGCCTTGAATCTTAAAAGACTAATTAGCCTGCAGTTAATGGGGAGTGCTTACAGATGTGCAGAAAAGTCTGGGCTGAAAAAAAGAAAGCTTGTTTAAATAAAGCAAACAAACAAAAAATCCCAAATCAAGAGAGTTGTCAAAAGGATGACAAAACATTCTCATTCAAGAGGGAAATCAAATGAGCAGGTTGTTCTAAGTCAGCCGTACGTTCTAAAAGGAAAACAACAGGCAGACCAAGTGAGATTATTAAACATCAGAATAGAAAACTCAAAGCAATGGCAAAAGCGATTCTACAAATTTAGAACCAGTTTGATGTAGAATACTGTTTTTTATGAGTGAAATCCAGGCCATGATATAAGCACAGGGAGGAACAACAACGTACTAATTATGATTTTGGTTTTTACTGTACATGGGTCTGTTTAATAAATTAATTTCGTTGATTTTTTCAGCTATTAAACAAAACTGTTTGATGTCATATCTGTGAGATTCATATCTGTATATTTGCTATAAATAAAAAAAAAGAAAAAGTGTAGTGATGCAATAAATTACATCCCCACCCAAGTGCTTTGTTCACCTGCAGCTTCCCCAGTCTCCACCCAGGTGGTGGAAGATATTTTTCCTTGCGTCTCTTGTAATTACAGGAATAGCTCTGTAGTCCTTTTAGGTTGCTTTTAATTCAATTGTGTTCATTAGGCTAACAAAACTTTCACTCCATGTACTTTTCACAGTAAATATGAGTACTTATTATTAAGAAGTACTCCTTACTTGAGAATGTGAGAATGTGGTGTCTTAACATGGTTTCAGTACATTTGTAAACGAATGCCATTCACATTAATAATACAGACACATTTGTAATATGGTACTAATTTACTAGCTGCTATACATAAAAATACAGTGAAAAGTTAAATCATTTAATTCACTTGGCTGTCTCATCACAACTGTGGAAATTTTCCTTTGCCCTGCTCACCCAATAGGATTGCTCACTGGGGCTGTGGACTTCAAGTGCTTTAATATATAAAGCACTACACAAAAAAAAAATGTTATTTGACTGTTCTGATGAACATGAAAATACAGACAATACTGTTTCTGTTTAGAATTTATAACAATTAAATATATATTGGAGGAGCATTAAACAATTATTTGGACAGTCACAAGAGCATTAAATTGTTCTTGGTGAATGTTGCTCCAAAGCATGGGCTGATGGACCACTACACCCTCTAAAAAAAAATGTAAAAATGAAACGTCTGAAATGAAATGAAACAGAAAATAGTCCATTTCTTTAAAGGAAGAAAGTAGCACATTTTAGAAATGCAAACAGAACATGACATATAAAAGAACAAATTCAAAACTCAATGCAATGGTTTTCTACAGTCATGCTAGTTTGCCAAAAGCTAAGAAGGGAAATAAGATGGGTTCATTTTCTCATCAAATATCTCTGTTCACACCCTGACCCCCAAGTAGCGCCTGCAGTCCTTTTATCCCTCTCTCTTTTGCTCAGTAGAAAAGGAAGGTAAGCTCAATGCAAGAGCTCTGACATTATCAGCAACGTCATTGGGAGCCCTAGGAGTGCTGCCATAGTGGCAGGGGCAAGCATTTCAATATTTGTTTGTTCTGTGCACTGTTGTAGTCCACAGTTTCTCTCCTACTGTTCTAAGTGTCCTCCTCCACTCCTTCCCGGACTGCTCTCCTCCTCACAGCATCTTCTTTTATATCATCTCTAATCAGCTCTTCCTCTCTTCTACCATACTCATCTTCATCCTCTTCTTCCTCTCCATCCGCTTCCTGCTCTTCCTCCAATTGCTGCCGAAGGCGTGCCTGCTCTATAGCATGCTTCTCTGCTTACACAAACATACAGAAAGTCATCAGTTCGTAAATTCCATTTGAAAACGGATTAATTCATCAGGCCTTGAATATTAGCATGCTTACTCTGATAGTAAGATGAAGAAAATCGTCGTGACGGAAACACAAAATCGGCAAAGAACACCAGCACCTAAGGATAAAATGACAACAAAAACTAAGCGTGGCATTGCATGGGTGAGTGTGTAGATTGTGCTGCATTTAATAAAGATGAAGCCTTCTTTTAGAAAGCGGTACAATACAGCGGTATTGTTTTATAGGTCTGCTAATCTAGTTTGCACAAAAGTGAGTTGGAATTTTAGACCATTTCCATATTTCATGCATGAACGGCCCATTTTCAGGTCGGGCCACAGCACTTGAATTGGATTGGGAAAGGGCCTCTAGGAAGGGATGGGCAAAGCCTGAACATAGATTGGTAAGTAGTGAATGAGAAGACCAGAATAGGGACCAGAATATCCATTGTTCAAATCGCACCTCTGACAGGCCATTACTGTTGGGCCCTTGATCAAGGCCCTCAACCAACACTGATCTGATGGTAAGCTAGCTATGCTTTATACTGTAGTTAATGCACTCTTACAATCAAAACAATTGACCGGCAGCTTGGCAGAAGTGGGTCTGTCCAAGCTGCCACTTTGAGCAATCAATTGCTTTCATTGTACGATTCTATAGCAATGGATCATAAACTTTCAGGGCATCTACTAAAATGTTATGTAATGCAATGTATCTATCTGTAGTAGTCTACCTGGGTAGTCGAAGAAATTTAAAGGTGAAAAGAAAATGTTATTCGGACCAAAGTAGACACATTAGTGCAAATATTTTTTTTTATAATTGTATCTAAAATATAGTGCATATGAATATAAAATATTTTAAATAAAATATACTGCTCATATAAGTTAGGGGATATTTCTAAATGACATATGAACTAATGAAAGATCCCCCAATTTCTGTGAGCAGTGTGCTAATATTATGAGCGTACTTACCAATCCGAGTGCAAGTCCAGAGAAGAGTGTCAAAAAGCCAAAAATGACGTAAGACCCCCAGACTGGAATTCCAACTTGCTCAGTTAGATAGTTATGGCATTGCTGCAAGAGGACCCCACACACACACACAAACACACACAAATATATATATATATATAGACATAGATAGATAGATAGAGACAGATAGACAGACAGACAGACAGATAGTCAGCACAAATAAGGAAAAACAAATGCACTTTAAAATGAAACTCTGAATATAGTCTCACACTAAACACCAGGCAGGTGTGATGTGGTGATTCATAAATGATCTTAGTGATAGGGTGGTATAGTTGACATATCCGTGGATTAGAAAAAACATTGGTAATTATACTTTGTTAACCATCAATATCACAAAATGTTAAATGAGAATAAAATTATGAGAAATACGTTCTTACCCTGATAATCATGGACAGCTTAAAGAGGGCTGACATCATATTCATCCTGAAGACAAAATCATTCAATAAACCCATTTAGCCACCACATAAACATGCTGCTAATTTACTGCTGTATTATTACTACCTACAAGATATTTCAGTATCAATAATTTCACAGCAGTTTCTTTGTTAAATGGATAGGACAGGGTGGTATGTGCCGTAAGGTTCTATGACAAATCGATACACTGCAATTAAGACAGTTAAACCAGGATTAGAGACAGACCACCAGAGTGCACTGGTACCTTGTACTTGATGTTGATAAAGTATAGTATCTAAGTAAAGAAACTACCTTTAAGTAGGAGCTCAGAAAATCAGACACTGTACTAAGAACTACAATCATTCCCAGTTCCTGCAGTGAATAGGACTGATTATAGTTAATAAAACTAGGACTATTATTAATAAGCCAAACAACTACTGCCACATATTTAGAACAGTGCACCAAAAATAATGTAATTCACTGTAATATAATTTACATGTAAGCATATGCTCTCATTAAAGAGGAGAACCCAACCAGGAGGTACACCAAAACTAATGCAATATAACTTTCTGTAATATCATTTACATTTAAGCATGCGCTCACATTAAAGAGGAGGGCCCAAACCAGGAGGAAACCGGTTCGATGCTCTGCCATTTCTTCTCATCAATGAAGCTCAGGAAGTCATCTTTAGTTCTTGCTCCCTGGTACCGCCGAAACACTCCATCTTTACAGCTATCGCGCCACACAAATATCAGTTTAGTATGAGCACTTTCCTAGCCCTGTGTTTCAACAGCCCTTTTAACATGCCCCTGCCCACTACCCCGACAACTTAAAAGTGCCCACTTGCTGTCCAAAGGGAGGAAGGAAGAATGAGGGATAGGTTTTTAAATGGTTTTTAAATGCCAGTACATACAAACATGCATAACCTAATTATGAAATGCCTGACCGTAACACAAACATTGCAGCCAGAAATTTGCAAATACGATCAGACATGCTTTAACCAAACATAAAATTGCTAGACTCAACAACAGGTTTCAGTATAAAGCCCAATTCAAATTTACACAGTGTAAAAAAAACGTTTGCATGAGATATCTTTCAAATTTTAAGCAATGTGATCATTTTTGTTTTAGCTTTGGCTTTATCTGAAATGGTTTCCCTGTTTACAGGGAAATGGGTCGCAGTGCTTTTTGTCCAAGAACTACTTCTAAAGTGTCTTACTCCTCCTTTCACCAATCTGAGGACGCATCTAACAAACTTCATTTCAGAACAGCCCTTATGTTGCTACCAGGATGTCCCCGAGGGGAAATGGTGCGGCAAAGCGGCCAAAGGCATGTTAAGAAATACACTGAAACACAGAGCAATTCTTACATCAGGCCCAGTATGCAAACTCACACAACTCTTATTCAATTCTTTAGAATATGTGAATCACAATGTGTGGGGATATAAAAAGTAAACCGTCAGGAAGTGAAACTAAGAACCACACACATGCTGTCTAATTCAAGCATCACATAAAAGTACGTACATTTCCACATGTGCACAGCTGTCTGCTTTCAGTTCAAGTCTTTCTTGCTCTTATGTTTATATAAAAGTGTCACAACTAGCAAGGACTCACTGATAGATCGATGGCAGCGCTGTGATGATAAACCTGCCACTCAATCCTGCGACAAGAACAAATCAGCATTTGAATGCACCACCCTCATTTAACACGCAGTCCAAGCTATAATGTTAAATCTGGGACTTGGTTGGTTACCAGGTTGTTCTGTCACATCCACTTTAGCGATGTTGACACCCATGTCCTCACTCCAGTCTGCAAATTCATTCCACACAGGCTGCAGCTGCTGACACGCTGGACACCATGGAGCGTAACTGCAATACACACAAACCGAGTCCACTGATATTCACTAGGTACGTTATAAATCCGCAATGCCCCGCAGCATCTTGTCCATTTATGGCAGAATATATATAGCAACTTGTTTTCCGCAATTTTATACATCTGATTGGTTGATTTGCATGTATTCCGTGTTCCATTCCAAGTATTCCCGCTCACATCCATGTCCAGAGCAAAAAGAGAAAAACATACCTGAATCAAATACACGCACCAGATGGGGCACAATAACTGAGGTCCACAAAATGTTAGCAAATATGTGATAGCTAGAGATTTGGTATGCCCTCTTTACTACACTACTAAAAAAAACATAACTTAGCAGCTGAATTGGTACCTGATCAATGATGGAGCCTTGCATACCTAATTCTGAACAAAACATCAGGGTGGCATGGTGGCTTAGTGGGTACTGCTGTTGTCTCACAGCAAGAAAGTACTTTGTTCGATCCCCAGATGGAATGGTCTGTGTAATTTTTGCGGAGTCCGCATGTCCTCCATGTGTCTGCATGGGTTTACTCTAGGTACTCCAGCTACCTCCCACAGTCCAAAGACATGCATTAGGTTAACTGACTACGTTAAATTGGCCCAATCTGAGTATCAATATGATGACTATGACTAATCTTGTGCATCGATATAACCGTGTGTGTTGTTAAAATGGCCATTGATGCTGACAGTCATGTTTAATAAACAAAAAATCCTAACCAGTATATGGAAAGTTAGAGGAATTCGGAGTACCTGGACAAATTCCAGACATGAACAAGCAAACTCCAGACATGCAGTGTGTGTATTCAGGTTCAACCCGGGGATCTCTGGAGCTGTGAGATGACGGGTCTAAACACTTGCATTACAGTTTAGGCCCATGCCTTTACACTTGTACCCAAACATGTGGGAGCCAGTTTCAAATCCAACCTTATTAGGAAACATAGTTATAAAATGAAGCCATAAAACTGCTACACGCATTAGAACCGATTATATTTAAAAGTCTGTTAGTTGTCAGGTATGGTTTGAGAAACAGCTTGTTGTATTTACATGAGTATAACACCTGTTCATGTGGTTTGAACAATCTGACTTGAATCTGTTGTAATTGCAGGTAGCATTTACTCTTACATTGCATGTGGATAAACCTGAATAGCATCAATGGTGTCTAACATCAAATATATTCCGAATGTTTATGTAATTATTGTATTTTATGCCCTTTATCTGTAATGTGTTCTGATAGCTACATGCGCTTAAAACTAAATTTGAATTTAATAAACGATCTATGAATCATGCAAAACAGGCAAATCAGTTCCAGTACTTATCAATAATCTTCTACAATTGTACATTACTGTTTCATTAAGAGACTCCCAACACTGAAAATAATTTTTTTGGGTGGACTGTGCAAATAAAGTGATTACAACTAGACAATCTGACTTGCGGAAATGGCCTCTCTTGAGTACTTCTGGGGGGGGGGGGGGGTGGATCAGTGTTTAATGCTCTGAACGATTTGCGATTTGTAAATACTGCACTTGCTATGCAAAGACTTTGGGCACTTGAGCTAGGTCCATAACCTTTAACCAGTCAACTGAAATCGAAATCAAATTCAATGTCGTCAGCCATGATGTGTGTATTATCCGTATGCGAGTAAATGGAGGTCTAAAGGGGCGAGGACGGTTTCATTTGAATTGAGTGACAAGTTATTGAAATGCTTCATGTGTCTAGAAATGGTCGAAACATTGTAGGTTTCCTATATAACAGGTTCTTCTTCTAAGTTTAATGTACAGCATTGCCAGTGCAGGCATGTTTAAATATATACAACATTATTCTAAAACAAGCAAGGGTAGTTATATCAATTAGTTTAAACACTGATAATATGCCGTCTATCTGACTGTGTGAAGCACTGGTCTGAAAATGAACCGTTCTGGTCAGACTACACAAAGCTGATAGCAGGAGATCACACAACACCTTTGAATAAGTTGTTAGAAGAGGCAACTCACAATTCGATCATCCATTCACCCGTCAGAATTTCTTCCCAGTTTTTGTCGGTGATCTCTTTCAGGTTGTTTCGTTTGGCCGAAACGGGCAACAGCAACAAACAACAAACTGCTATGACAAGATATAAAATCGAGAAAGATTTCAGGTGCAAAACTGTTCTTGCTTCTGGACCATCACGCCTCACTGTAGACGCCATGTTTACGCTAATTCTCTCAGCATACTTCCGCTGACTTCAACTAACGGCTGACTGTAACTCACGTGACATTATCCACGTTTCAAGCGACTCATGCCTCCCTAAACAGGTTCACTACAAAGGGCGATAAAATACGCAGCATGTATGGCCTATTTAGTTTACTATATTAATAATCCTTATGCAATAAGGCGTGTATGTTGAGGAACGCGCCACAGCGGAAAACGCAAAGTCTAATCTAATCAGGGGGTTTAATATATATATATATGCAAATAAAATAGCTAATAGCTAAACACGCCACAGGAAAGGTTTATTTATAGGTTTTGTAGACTGTAATTCCATTATTTTTATTTTATAACTTGTGTTGTTATAACATCAGTTGTTTTTTGTTCATTAACTAAAGAATTTGACCAGGATATGTGTATGCTCTATTAAACACTAGGTGACAGTAGAAGTCCTGCTTTGAATAATCTACATTATAAATTGTTAGATATTACAAGAGCAAAAAGAGTTAAAATCAGGTGATTTTATTCTAAATACGCAGCAATCTTTGCGCTTCCATTTGCATTTACAGTATTTAGCAGACGCCCTTATCCAGAAATTTTGTTTGTGATAGGTGTAGGCTTGTAGCTAGTCTGACGTAGAAGATTGTAGTGGTAGAGGCGCACATTCAGACATTAGAGAAGGCTAGCTCAGATTCTAGCTTAGGAAATTTGGATCGCACAGGCATAGTTAGTACCCCGCCTCTGGCAGCGCCCTCGCAGCAGGGCAAGTGGGTGACCGTTCGGCGACATAGTCGTGAGGCTAGTCCACCAGAGCACCACTCTTTACCTTATCACAGGTCCAACAGGTTTACCCTCCTCAGTGAAACACGCACTAGGTGACTCTATTTTGTGACAAGTGAACCTTAGCTACCCCTTTATGGACACCAGTAGCTAGGGTTACATGTATCCCAGGAGTGATGGACACAATAGGGAGCCTTAGTGAGCTTCAAGCTGTAGGTTCTCTAAGATAGTTAATTCATGTAGGGGCTAACAATATGCACCTTCACCAGTCAAATTTGGTAGAAGTGATTAGAGTTACGAAGGCCCCTGGCCCCTGGCCCCTGGCCCCATCCCAATGTGGCGAGGTGATCAGGTCTATAGGAGGTTATGGTCACTGAACTGCTGGCTTCTGTCCAAGTGGTGCTCTAAAAACAATGTGGGCTTGACAACTGGACTAGTTTAGAGGATAAACCTCTTAGGACAGGACGGTGTCCATCCCTCTTAGAAAGGTGCTGCTCTCATCTCCTGCAATATTTCCCATAGTCTTATGGCAGGGTTTGCTAGGGGCTGACTATCCAGAGCAGGGGTCAGGCAGCAGACAATTAGGCTTAACCAACTGTCTGATGGTAGCCATGCATCGTCACCCAGATCTAACGTTATTAGAACTGTGCCTGTTACCCATAATTGCCCTAAACCTAAATGCACCCAAAAAGTCTATTTTAATAAACTCATTAGCATAAACACAGATAGTTCTTGTAGAAAAAACAATCTTAAACTTAAGCTGATGAACGCTTGCACACACGACCTGAAACCTGGATTAATATTTAGCTTTAAATAAAGCTGGATACAGTTATGACCCTAATGGTCGTGGAGGAGACGTCGCAACAATCTTTGGCAAAGATCTAGGTGTTCGTGCTAAATCCCACTCTAAGGCTGATTCATTTGAAATATTGATTCTTAATGTGACAGATCCATCGTTATGTAAATCTAAACTATACTCTTTTTTTAGCTCATCACTTTTTATCACCTTCCTGGTCCTTACTCAAGATTTCTTCAGGAATTCGCTAACTTTCTTCCTGCTTAGTACTTATCAATAGATAAGGATCTAATTGTCTAAATTGCCTTATTTACTTAATAGTACAATACAATAGTATTAATATTAAATAAAAATGAACTATTTCAATTAACTAGACCACCCAACGAGGATGGGTCCATTTTTGAGTCTTGGTCTTTCCAATCTTTCTTCCTTCCATTCAGGGAGTTTTTCCTTTCCACTGTCACCCTAGGCTTGTTCAATTTGGGATTGGCCTTTTAAGATAATATACTATTCTAAAGCTGCTTTGAGACAATGCTTCATTGTAAAAAGTGCTATATAAATAAATTTGACTTTGACTTTAAATGATTAAAAATCAAGTGGTAGCACTAGTGAATTTTAATGCCGTCACTGCCTGTGCTACTTTTTCCTCTGCAAAGCCCTTGGCATAGTAAAGGTGGTTTCTGGATTAGAGTCTCCATCTGAAAAATGTCCTCCTCCATACTACTAAAAATAAACTGTGAGGGTGTTCTCTGACTCCTCTTTCTTTTTTGCCACATGCTCCAGTTACGCAGCAGATTATACTGCGTCCTTAAAATGATTCTTTATATAGGCTATACACTCTGAAATAATATCACTTGCCAAAGATGTCAGGAAAGACAATGTTACAGTACTCCACATGTTCTCAAATGTGGACGTTATTTTTATGGGTCTGTGGAACAATCCCACACACTCCCCTGTAAAATGAATATTAATAAGTTCCTATCTATCCAGGCATTATTGCTGTAGTTTAAATCGTCAAAATATTTTATGTTCTCTCTTACTCACCACATTAGTATATGGGGGAGGCACTGCTGCCCCAAAGTGTCCCTGAGACCTTAACCAAGTAGTTAAATGAATGTTTGATTTGTTACAGGATATTGTCTGTGTCCATAGATGATCCTGAAGGCCAGTGTAATTTCAATACAAAATGCAGTACAAACATTACTTGAATGTAGTTTACAAATTTTATTTTACCAATATGAAAACTAATTGATTTAGCACTAGAAATTGCATAAGGCTAACACAGGAATCCTGTTAACTGATGAATAAGTTAACCTGCCGAAAAAAGCTATTTAAAGAGTTTAATTTAAACATTGCATAACCTAAATGGGTACCTTGTTCTCTAGATTCTATGATTGTGTATTCTATAGGTAGTCTAAATGTTTATAATAACTTAATAATTGTTCATAACTCAATATTATTCTTCTATATGTAGATGGATGGGTGGCACAGAGGCTTGGTGGTCAGTAGTCGTGGCCTAGGGTCGATCCCAATGTGAAGCAGCCTGGATCCTTTCTCCATGTCCTCCCTGTGGCTGCGTACTCCAGGTACTCTGGTTTCCTCCCAGAGACCAAAGACATGCATTTTAGGTTAACTGATTACTCTAAATTGGCATTGACTTGAGTGTATATAGCTGACTAATCTTGATGTAACCTTATGTATTGATATAACCTTGTATGTGCTTGTCGCTGATAGTAACATTAAATAATCCAAATAAACAAGCAAATTTCGGGATGGTAGCCCACAAAGGCCAATCACATGAAAGGATCTTAATATAAAGTAAAAAAAAAAAAAGATTACGTTTAATTGGCATTCGATAAAAAATACTTGTTAGTAAAGACAAGAAGAAAGTAATTAAGAAGTTAAATATCAGTTTATTAACAAATGAAATGAAGTTCACTTGACAAAACATAAAATATCTCAGGTTCATAATATCTGCAATTAAATAAAAGTCAAAGTAAATGTAAGAAACAGTGTGTGTTTATATGCAATTGTTGTAGATCTAAAAATAGTTATGTCATAAATAACGTTATTTGATGTGTTTAGCCTACTGGATTTAAAAAGTTTGAGGCTGCTATTATCTGGCACTACCACTTTGGTTTTTATTCCTTTTTGTCGGGGTTTTACCAAGAGCCATTTGTCTTGTGGAAATATAAATAAAACTTAAATTGGGAATTCCATTTCTGCTGTCAAAGTTATTAATCATGACTGCAGCTACAGAGCAGAAGCACACATTCATAGTATCATTTTATTGTTTATTGTTCTTAAAGCACACGACCTTTTACATTACATTACATTACATTACCTGCTTACGGTATTGCTACTAGGACAATGCAGGGTTATTTTATGTGTGAATTTGTGGTTTGTGTATGATATGTGTGAATGTGTATAAGCTCACTGGGTTTCTAAGTAGAAATGGAAGGATAAAAACGCAAAGGAAGATGCCAGCCACCCCACAGCCCTGCAATATTAGAAATCAAATTCAGTGAAACATGACTAATATAATGGCATGCCAGGGAAGGGGTGTGTGCGTGCATGTGTGCTAGTACGTGCATGCTTGTGCGCGCTTCCTTGTTTGATGGGGGTGTACGGGGGTTGTTTATGATCTTGTTCATGAATTTGTTGAAAGTATGTTGATACAAAAGAGATTGTGCCAATAAGACTTTTTTCTTAGCACAATATGATCAAACAAGATCAATACTTGAAATAGTAACCACAGCGTTGGGCAGTAGATTTACTCAGTGTTAATCAGTTTACTTGACTTTTACTTGAATGATATTATACTGGCAGTATCTTAACAATCTACTGTAGCAGAACAGATGGTACAATAATCTAACATCTGTGGCTGTGATAAATTTCCTAATCACTGTACTTTCATCACTGGCCAGATATGACACAGATGTGATTTTGACTTGTAATTCTGTAGCAAGATTGTGGCAAACTCTTTTGGACATTTTAGTTGTTGCAATTTTTGGAGACTAGCTATTGTTTCAATCTAGTGTCCAATCATCTACTAGTTTATCTGTGATCTGTGTTTGACCCATGGAGTGCTGTTTGCTGAGATTTTTTGGTGGCTCCCAGCAAGGATTTTATTGTGTGTAACAATCCCTATAAACCTACAACCAATGACGCTAGGTTATGCAGGTTACTCGGGTTTGTGTGTACTTATTTATGTTAGAAGGTATAAATAATGCTTGTAAATGTCTGTGCCATAGTAAGTAGTACTGTCTGTTTGTAGCTCACTTGTCCCCACCGCTACCTGTATATTGTCTCTTACCAATAACTATATAAACTGGTTCACATTCACACTGAGTCTGACACCGATCTTCTGTGTTGTTCACACTGTCTATAAATATAGTTTTGTCTTTTGCCAAGTTCCATAAAGATTGGTTTAGCATGTGTACAACAGGTCAGGCTTCAGGTGTGTTTACGTATCAACAGCATGCAGTTTTGTCGGGAAAATAATCTTTATATTTACAACTACAAATCAGAAAGAACACATACTGTGTCTTACATTTACTTTGATTTGATTGGTTTTTATTTCACTGCAGGCAGCATGATCCTAAAATATTTGTTTTTTAACTGATAAACTTAATTTCAATTGTTAATAAAAAAAAAACATCCAATCCTGCATTTCAGGCCTGCAACACATTCTGGAAAAAAATTGGGACTGTATAGCATGTTCCACTTAGTATGCAGTTTCCAACTGTCCACATTTTTCTGATTCAGGTTTGTCACAGGACACAAAAGGGAAAATAACATATCTGAATACCCCAGCAAGTAACGGGTGAGGGGGCATTTATTTAAAACGCTGTCTGAAACATGGCCACCATTTTGTATCAAGGGCAGGATTTTCCAAAGGTAAGGTGGTCATGTAGCACATCAAAGAAGACCAGAATTATCTCAGAAACTGATCGCCGACCACTCAATATAGCTATGCTAATGTTTCGTCAACATCCATTTTGGTTAATACCTTATTCCATAGAACGTAATGCGGATGTAAAACGGCATTTGCTTGTTGCCTGTTCACATCTTTTTGAGTGTGGCCATATATGGAAAACTCTGAGATGCCACGAGAAGGTTCATTGACGTCGACCATGCGCTTTTTTCACAGGATATGGGTAGGTGGAGAGAAAACGCCGGAACTCTAGAGACAGCGTGAATGGGAAAAGAAGTGGGCAGAAAAAACACTCACTCCCACTAATCACACTCATCCGTTCTGTCACGGGTACACACAGACACACACATCTGAATTCTCGCAGCATCACAGAAGCAGTTTGTACAAAGCAAACAGAAACAGACTATTCACACTCAGATAACTGTGCATCAACACATAAACATATATCAGGGTCTCTGTGAACATGCTGCATCTGTTGATTCCTGATATCCCTGATATTAAATGCCATTTTACATAACAGCCTATATTGTGATTTATCGAGGGGGATTTTCACCTCAGGCTATCCCACCATTTTAACTCCATCAGTGGCTATTCCACCATTTTAAGTAAATCGGTGTTAAATTTGAACATGCTGCTCTCATTTACCAGACGCCTGTGCTTGAGCTGCACAAGCAATCTAGCCTCAGTAACAGTGAAGTATAAGTATGAGCAATGCTTAATGCTACTTAATGCTAATGTTTAGGGACCATATGTAGAGTTGCACTCAGTGTGGCTTCTTTATAGGTGAAATGTGTTAGAACAGACTATAGAAGCTTACAGTATGCTTGGGTAATAGCAAATAGGCCAGAATTATATCATAATCAAATTAGTGCATTACATTTTTACTTATATTCTGATCAGGATTGTGCGGAGAGATTTTCACTGGTTGCATTAAGAGGTACACTCTGGACAGAATGGACACCACCTGACCTTCTAGTAGCTGACTCTTACCACCAGAGCTGCACATGATTATATCATATCCGATAACTCTGTGATATTGCCTGTGATATTGGTACTGTCACAGAAATGGACAAATCAATAGGACTGATGCATCAATAGCTAGACTGAACCCTGAAACTTTGAGGCACCAACATTCTGCTTGAAAACATATTGTATTGTATTCTATGCAAAGGCTTAGATTTGTTTGTGACCAGCTTTTCTCTGGTTTGAGTGATAGCAAATTTAAAGGCATGGTTTGTGCAATGTGTCTGTAAATGAACAATCTCTTCTGAGAACCATAGAACTGATGCAATTAGTAATGCAATTAGACCCCCAGAGACAAGAAATCACATTCCCTCAAAAGTTCCAAAAATACATTAAGATCTATCCAAACTGTGTGGCAAGGCATTAAGGTATGTGCATGTGACATTATAAGATTTACACCAAGAAGTGTGACAGGGTGGCAAAATGAAGACTGGAAAATGTGCCACCCAGAATTTCTACATAGAAGTAAAACTGGGAAAATATGTGTTATAATGATGTTCTATAATCACTGTATATGATACTATAAGCAGACTACTGTAAATCACAAACAGACTGGGTTGCACAAGACAAACCAACATATTAAGTACAAATTACAGTATATTGCAGAAAGGCTGCAAACCAGAAGCTACTCTGTTCAAAACACAGCCATTCCATGGGAGGTTTGGTAACATTTCTTATACAAACCTTTAGTATTAGGAAAAATGTGTATTTGTCAATTTTCAGTGTAAATGTGTTCAATCTTTTTTATAACCATTCTGTCCTTGTTTTTTTTAACCAGTCAATTTTATATGTAGTCTGTACTTTGTCACGTTTTCCATAATATGGGTTGGTGCAGAGAAAACGTATAGTATGAACTTCGAGTGGCAAAAGTGAAGTGGTTGGGATTATCATCGGGACAATACGATGTCACGAATCTAAAGAACTTATATGCAGGAGCAGCAGCTCTCTGACCCACATGGTCACAAATCATTAGGGAATTAATTATCATGTAATTGCCACCTTTTAGACTACAGAAAGTGACACAGAAGGGAAACACAAGTATGACAATCACATGGTTCTCGCTTTCTACACTATATTGCAACATGCTCTCCTGAATACAAGGTGGATTAAAAGTCACTGGACACCTTTTTATTTTAGAAACAAAATGGAAAATGACATAACTAAATGCCCCAGCAAGTAATGGGTAAGGGGGCCGATTTTATTTGCCTATTTAAGGAACATGGCTGGCCATCTTTAAAGCTGCCATATTGAATAAAGCGATTTTTTCCAATGGAAGGGTGGTCATGTAGCATATCAAAGGAGGCCAGAATTGTCACAGACACTGACTGCAGCATCAGACTTGCAATATCTCTTGTAGTTCAAAATGTATCAACAGAGAAATCATATCGTATCATATCTGCAATCTACAACCGACACACAGAAAGACCACCAATTTCACTCAGCACTGCTGCATCCCTCATAGCCAAGACAGGGACTGTGGATGACAATCCACATAATGATCATCAGAAGACTACTACTGATAAATAAAACTCAACAATGATTTTGGCAACATTTGAGAAATTACACAGCAATATTTCCTATGGCTTTTGACTCACTGTAGCTTAAACAGTATCGGAAATAATAGTAGTAAAATGTCTGAGTTAATGTCTGTACAATTAAATTAGTTATAGTTAGTCATAGTTATATTTACAATAAGCTCTATAGCTGTCCTATATAGCTGCAACCACTAGTGTGCCTTAAAAGAAGCTACACTGCATTCACTTTCCCAATTTAGAGATACGTACTAAAGATGCAAAACATGGGGCAACTTAATGACAAACCAAAAAAAAATGTCATCATATCATTCTTTAACTTCTCTATATCTAACATATTGTCTGCACATACATAATCCTGCATTATGTTCTTGTATTTTCTGAGGAAAGACAGTAACATGCAAAGCACCTGTAAAAGAAAACAAAATCTATTTGTTCGTAATAGCAATGATTGTGTGTATGTGTGATTGTGTGTAACAGCGTGCAGTGTAGCAATGCAATTCTGTCTGGTGGGTAGTCCTAAAATGTCAGTTTGCTCTGCTGATGAGTGATTGCTGTTATTTCTCTCTGCTTCTCTCCTTTTGCTCTTAGTTGGGTTACTGTGGAAACACTGCTGAATGCAGAAACAATGGAACAAAGTAAAGCACTCATCAGGACACAGCATTGAAACTCAGCCTTTTTGACATTTCAGACAGAAAACGAAGTGGAATCACACATATCAAATTCATTTCATGTGGACACACGTGCAGTATTTCACAAAAGTGAGTACACCCCTCACATTTTTGTAACTAATTTATTATATCCTCTCATGGGACAACACTAAAGATATAAGACATATGATAAGTAGTCCATACAGCTTGTATACTAGTGTAAATTTGCTTTGCCTCAAAAAAATTCCCTGAAGGAACCCTCCCAAGGGGATTAATAAAGTTCTAGCTACCTACCTACCTTCCTACCTACGTACCTACCTCAACACACAGTCATTAATGTCTAAACCGCTGGCAACAAAAGTGAGTACACAACTAAATGAAAATGGTCACATTGCGCCTAATTAGCCATTTTCTCACCCTGGTAGCACGTGACTGGTTAGCGTTAGGTCTCAGATGTTAATTGAGAGCACGTGTTTGTAATTTGGTGTTACGTCTCTCATACTTTCTCATACTGGTCACTGGAAGTTGAACATGGCACCTCATAGCAAAGAACTTGGATGAGGATCTGAAAAAAATGATTGTTGCTCTACATAAAGATGGCCTTGGTTATAAGAAGACTGTCAACACACGGAAAGTGAGCTGCAGCACACTGGCCAAGATCATACAGAAGCTTAACAGGACAGGTTTCACTCAGAACAAGCCTCACCATGGTCAATCAAAGAAGTTGAGCGCACATGCTCAGTGCCATATCCAGATGTTGGCATTTGAAATGTAGATGTAGGAGTGCTGCCAGCATTGCTGCAGAGGTTAAAGGGGTAGGGAGTCAGCCTGTCAGTGATCAAAAAAAAAAGCTGCACACTGTATCAAATTGGTCTGCGTGGCTGTCCTAAAAGGAAACCTCTTCTAAAGATCATGCACAAATAAGCCCTTAAACAGTTTTCTGAAAACAAGCACACTAAAGACATGGATTACTAGAATTTATTTGGTTTAGATGGTGTCAAGTGTGTGTGGCGTACAAAGACGAGTGTGTCTTGCGTACAGTCAAGCATGGTGGTGGAAATGTCATAGTTTAGGTGCCACCGGTTGTGGAGAGCTACAATTCATTGACGGAACCATGAATGCCAACATGATTATAAATTATAAAACAAAATAGATTATAAAATGAGTTCTCAGTGGGAGGTCCTTGGAAGTGTCCTAATGTCCACTAATGACCACTGTCTAGCTAAAGAAACTAAAGGGTAAAGCAGTCTCTAGACCTAAACTTTATTGAGCCTCTGTGGAGTGAAAAGTCTCTAGCATCCACCAGCTCTCTGTAATGTCAACATGGAGGAGTGAAAGAGGATTCCAGTAGCAAAATCCATACCCTAGAGAGTTAAAACAGTGCTGGAAAATAATGGTGGCCACATAAAATATTGACATTTTCAGCACAGTTTTCCCATTTTCACTTAGGGGTGTATTCACTTTTGTTGTCAGCAGTCTAGATATTAATGGCTGCAGACTGAGTACTTTACATTGTATCGACATGTCAAATCTTCAGTGTTGTCACGTGTAAAGATACAATAAGATATTTGCAGAAATGTGAGGGGTGAACTCACTTTTGTTAGATACTGTATGTTTACAGCTGAGTATAGCCCAAATTCAGTCTATGAACACGAAACCTTAGTTAACGTCTTAGTCCCCTGACTTTGCATAAGCTACTGTTATAAATGCCTACAGCAAGTACATGGATGCTTGTTTTACTGGCTTGTAAAGATAAAGGAATACAAGATTTTATATTCCATGATGCAGTGGCAAAGTGGCTCAGACCTTCAAGCTAGAACGTCCTGAGTTCAATCCCAGGTTGAGTGACCTTGGTCCTTTCTGTGTCCATGTGGGTTTACTCAGGTTCCCTCCCGCAGTATAAAGATACATGATAAGATAACTGGTGTTTCTAAAATGCTCATTGTATGTGTGTGCATGAGTTCTTGCGCCCCGCAATGGAGTGGCAACCTGTCCCTGCTTTGTGTCCGGTGCTGCCAGCTAGGCGCTGGCTTTCCCATGGCCCTGTATAAGTAAGCTAAAAGTAGCTATGTAAGTTGTGTCAGGACTTTCAAACTAAATGCAAATATAATTTAAGTATTATAATTCAATCCATGAACCTTGCCCAGCCATCTGTTATGCAAATTATTTAAATGGAAATGTCACTAACAGATCCTTTTACTGTAGCAGGAGCGTCACTAACAGCAGGCACACACATTAAATACTGCCAGCACAAAGCAGTCTTGTGAAGACATTGGCAACACAATTCAAGGTTCTAATTGTACAAAATAGTTGATCGTAACTAACTAATTGTAATGTAACATTTTAGCTGTTCAATTTAGATTGTTAGTGTCTTATAGTGGTATAAGAGTATCATTCATAGTTCCATTTCTGTTCACAAACACAACACAAGCTTACTTGCCACTTAGAGACACCTATGTCCTTGAGTATTTAATCAATTATCAGAATCTGACCGCATTGTGATGCTGCCTAGACATGTTTTGGTATTAGACTAACAAATGTACATTTACTGTTGCCCATATCCAGTGCTATTTTGAGTAAAGGGCATTGCTCAAGGACCCAACAGTGGCAACTTAGCAGACCTGGACCTTTTGGATCCTGAATCTTAAACACTAAGCCACCACAGTCCCACCTGAACGTGAACTATAGGCTATAGGTAGTAATTTTATACCAGAAGTATGTAATTAGTGCCTGCTTAACTGATAAGCTACATCCGTGAATAAATACATTAGGAATTGTCAGTGTATTATGTATACTAATCTAAGAACTTTAGAGTAGTATTTAGTTCTGTTGGTAAATAGCTAAAAGCTGGATAGCACTTTAAGTGACATGCGTTATCTGTCAGGTAAGATGATGTGAGCTGGTGAGCTGCAAAAACTTTTATAATTAGTTTCATCTATGTGCATGTCCTTGAGCCCGAAATCTTAATATTAATCTTAAATCTCGATGCTTAAACATCAAGTAGCTAAATGTAACACAGACCTAATGTTTTTCTCGTTGGAGAAACACACTTCCTTTGCTCACATTGCTTTAACAACTGTTTCATCATGTTCACATAGTTAAAATTGTATTTGTAATAGTAAACAATGAATAAAATTCAGCACTGACAAGCGCACCTTTAAGTCTATGAAGCTATAGATTACGGATGCTGCCGGTATTTGACCCCGCCCCCTATATAAATACCACCTTCTCCTTCTCCTCAGAGCATTCTGTAGTGAAGATCTGAGACTGAGTCTGGTTTCTGGTGACCGTTCGTCCTGCTAACAGATTAGATCTGTGAACAAGCGAAGATGGAGGAAATGGAAGAGGAGTTGAAATGCCCGGTGTGTGGCTCCTTTTTTCGCGAGCCGATCATCTTGCCGTGCTCGCACAACATTTGCCTGGCCTGCGCTCGGAACATCTTGGTGCAAACACCCGACGCCGAATCACCGCAGGGCGGCCGCGCGTCTGGTCCTGCGCCGTCAGACTACGACTACCTGGACCTGGACAAGATGAGTTTGTACAGTGAGTCGGACAGCGGCTATGGCTCTTATGGAGGCTTTGCGAGCACACCCACCACCCCTTGCCAAAAGTCGCCTAACGGAGTACGTGTGTTTCCTCCTGCCCCTGTGCCAACGGTGCCGCCGCAACCTCAGCACCAGCTTCTCCTACATCCAGGAGGCGCAACGCCAATTCCGCGCAACGCCTGCCTCACCTGCCCGCAATGCCACCGTAGCCTGACTCTAGATGAACGCGGCCTGCGTGGCTTCCCCAAAAACCGTGTTTTGGAAGCGGTGGTGGACCGCTATCAGCAGAGCAAGGCGGCTGCTCTGCGCTGCCAGCTGTGTGAGAAGAGCCCTCGGGAAGCCACCACCATGTGCGAACAGTGCGACGTCTTCTACTGCGACCCGTGCCGTCTGCGCTGCCACCCTCCCCGCGGTCCGCTCGCCAAGCACCGCCTAGTGCCGCCTGCGCAGGGGCGCATCAGCCGGAGAGCGAGTCCGCGCAAAACTTCCACCTGCACCGAGCATGAACTGGAGAACCTCAGCATGTACTGCGTACAATGCAAAACTCCCGTCTGTTATCAATGCCTTGAAGAGGGCAAGCATTCAGCACATGAGGTCAAAGCACTAGGAGCCATGTGGAAGCTACACAAGGTGAGTCTGAGAAGGGGGAACCTCACTTCACTACCAGTTATTTTCACCCAGTTAGTAGCCTACGACCAGCTACCACGGACAATTATTTTAACTCTCAATCGGAAAACAACCCAAAATAGTCAATATGAAAATTAGAATTCTAACAACACAGCACACAATAGCTACAGTAAATACAAGGCACTTCATAGGTCTTGCATCATCATAAAGAAAAGTGCTAAAAGAAAGTTTCTGTGAAATTATGAAACTAGTTTAGCATGTTCACCATTATTCTAAATACAAAAGTGTAGCGTGACTCAGGTATGAATCTGCTTTCTTAAACTTTGCAATACTGCTAACTGTTGGTATTCAGCAGAAGCTTCTTCTTGACTTTAAAAAGATTACTTTGATTAATTTGTACTTTCTTGCACTGAAACGTTGTGATCTGTGATTATCTTATGATGCTAAGCACATCTGAAACTCTGAACTTAATGTGTAGCCTGAACTTAATTAGAGGATCATACACAACAGTGCTGCTGGAGATTTTAATCACTTCGGTCTCACTGCTGGACAAAGATTATCCACCAACCAAAAATATCAAGTCAACAGTGTCCTGTGACCCCTGATCAAGGACTAGAGGATGACTAAAACAAAGCAACAGATGAGCCATTGACTCTGACTTTACATCTAGAGTAAGTGGGCACAGTGTTTAGAAACTATATCAGCATTGCTGTGTCTCTTCCACTCATACCAACACGGAACATAATATATCCACCTCCCAAATTGCACATAATCTGTACTGGATCTGACCAAGAACAAGGTGAAAGGAGGCTTACAATATATGCAGTAATAGATGGTTACAGTCTGTACTGTACAGAACTACAAAGTACATAGAGTTGCATAGTAAATATGTATTCCCAGCCACAAGAGTGATGGTGATTAAGTTGAACAATGCTGAATAATCTTTCTATACCATTCATTTTAATTTTTGTAAAACTTGTTTATGTGACACATTATTACTTGAGTGCCTCATGCAGTATTTGTAATCCCCTGACTATCTAATTGCACTTTAATCTAGACCTCTTGCACCAAACTGTGGAGCAGTCAGTGATGAGAATGGTGAGTGATTTCACCAGGATATTTGGGCTATGGAAAAAAAAAACCATCAGTGTAAATGGAACCCTTCAATAGCTACTGCTGGACACTTACCAGAGATAATCCGATGATTGAATACAAGAGACACTTAAAAAGGAACTGAGAAACCAGTTATTAAGGACATATTTTGTACAGTCCAATGGCTTATATTAGTTAATTTTTGTGCTTAGACATGTGAATGTGATTAATTAAAGTACACTGCTTACACAAATTAGGGAATATTTCAACATCAGAAAATTGACAAGTCAAAGAAAGTTGTTCTATAATGCAAATGAGATGCAAAAAAAAACAACATTTTATTTAATTGGCGAAAATGCACTATATAAATGGATGAAAGTGCTGGAATATCTGAACATTCCCTAAGCTTGAAAGTGCACATACTGCAATTTCCCAGACCTTGCAATGCCCTTGCAACACCTTTTGCCTAAATGTGAAGCTTGGAGAGCCATAGTACACACCACCAAGCACAGACCACCAAGTTGAGTTGTCAACTGTCCCCTGTTCTGTGATGAGTTACGGTTCAGTTTGCAACCTGACAATCAGCGTGTCCTGATATGGCATGAACGAGGAACACAGGAAAATCCACATTTCATGTGAAAACCAGATACCTTTGGTGGTGGGGAAATCATGGTTTGGGCTGCATCAGCGTTGATGGTGGTACTGAGCTCCACATCTCACCAACAACATGCTTCAGGAGGCAGGAAGCAAATGCATGGACTGGCCTTCATTCTCCAGACCTGAATTCCATTGAACATGCTTAGGATGTACTGGGAAGATGTCTGGAAAACTGTCCAATGCCTCCCACAACAGTTATTGAGCTAGAAGTTTTCCTGAAGCGAGTGGCAGAAGATTTCCCACGGAATGCTGGACAATCTGATCCTGTCCATGCCCCATCACTCCCAGTATGTTTTGGCAATCTTGGTTGACCGTTGTTCTCCCGTAGAGTTTCTAGGATGCTTCTGTTCACCCCCATGAATACGCCACTTGCTACTTAATCACAGTAATTGAGTTTGCAAAACTTTCTTTGACATTTCATTTGCTTTTTTGAAGATCTTGTTTAATGAAATAAAATCAAATGCATCTTTTTAAAAAATAGTTTCATATTCGTTTAGAAATATCCCCTAAAATTTGAGAGCAGTGTACATTTACATTTCAGTTTATTCTGAATCATTAGTGAACAATACGTGTGCTTTTTATTTTCAGATGTAATAACTGTGTTATATAAATTATCAATTTATGTAACAGTAAAACACAAATTATTCAATTGGATGGAAACTAGAGGCAGTTTTCCTTATTATATTTGATGTCCGCACATCAAAATCATTAAGAAATGAAAGCTTTTTTTCTGAACCAGAAAAGGTTTAAGGTTTTGTAGATCAGTGTTATCAGTCTACAGACACCTACAGTATGTCCTCCTCTTCTTTTAATTTGTTGAATTTTTAGAAAAATGCAGGGCCACAAGAGCTTATCCTTTAAACGTGTGATCTGTCATGTAATGTGCCAGGGTGACATTACATTTAAACCATTAAATAAGTTTGGGCAGATACATGGCCGTGAAGAACAAAGATGACAGTAGCACTCTGGTTAAAATTCAGAGCACAAGCAAGAAGGAGCAGGCTGTGATTCATGCTGAACAGAATACCATGGAGAAGGACATGTCTCTCATCCCCCTGTCAATACATTCGCCAAGCACATTATTAGGAACACTATACTAGTCGTTAGTATGGCTGCCTTTTGTTCTCAAAGCAGCTTGATTAATTTTATGGCATGATTTCCACAAAGAACCATTTTTGCTTCGTGTGGACGTGGCTGCATCACACAGTTTCTACAGGTTTTTCTGGTGCGCTTTCATGCTGCGGATCTAGAACATTCTGCAAGGTGTTTTACTGGGAAGGATCCAGTTTGCTTCACGACAGCATTTGCTTTGTAATATGGTGCATTATCATCAGGGCTGTCAAAAGACAATATTTGTTTGAACATTTGCACATTCAAATATTGAATAATGCCCATTGGATTATAGAAACAATGGTATGGTTGCTTAATCACATACCCATGATTCAACCACTTTTATTACCTAATGGCTTTGTGGCACCAGTGGTTAACACGATCATCTAACAGCTCCAGAAATCCCTGGTTTGATCCAGACCTTGTATTGTAGTTTGCATGATTTACCTGTGTACATGTGAGTTTACTCTGGGTACTCCAGTATCCTCCCACATTCCAAAGATGTGCATAAGGTTAACTGGTTGCTCTACATTGCCCTAGTGTGAATGTGTCTGACTAGTATCTGTGTAACCCTGTCGTAAATAGCCACGCACAATGCTAATGGCTTTGACTGTATAAAACCAAGTGGACAAAAAGAAAAGCCTAGTTTTGGAAAAGTCCAAGTGCTGGGTGAAAAAGAACATTTTTATCATTCAAGATATGTTATGGTGGATGGTGGATGCTAGAGACTTTTATATCCACATGCAGTTTGTCCATAATGCAGAGTACTCCTGCGAGGGCAATTTTGACTTTTGAAGTCTGATTAGCCCGATGATGAAAGTGGATGGTGACAGATTCAAAACTTTGAACAAGTAGTATTAATCCAGATATCCAATCCAGGTTGTTTGAGCAGGTAGCGTTAAAGCATTGGGTAAATTGTGACCATCACACTGTGGTCGATGTGAAAATTACCTGAAGCTGCTGGCCCATGTCTGTATGGTTTTGAGCAAAGTCTGTATGTTAACAATAAGTTGTATGTCCATTAGCTGGTGTGGAGAATCAAGTTCCTTACTAGGGCACAATTCTACCCATTCCTAATTGGGAGCTGGTTGCCATGGTAATTTTAAGGGGATGTGTGTTTTTGTTTCCATGGTTATATTAAAGGCATGTGTGTTTTTGACCAGCAGCTGTAAGTTACTTCTTTTTCATTGTTTGTGTGCACTAATGTGGTTTTACAATCAAGAACAACAAGGGTTAGAGGAACATTCAAAAATTTACTCACAATAATATTCATTCACATTTATTCATTTGCCAGATCATAATCTGAATCCAAATGTGAGGCATATTAAAATGTAGTCATTTAACAACAGACAGACAGACAGGTTTTACAAGTATGTAAAAGATGTATGTGAGGATGTCCTTGGAATTTTTATTATGTGGGGGCAAATTGCTAATGTGCTTTGGTTCCAGTTAACTCCAGTTAGCTCATTGATGCTATCCGGAATGGCAGTTCTATCTAAAGACAATTTCCACATCCACGGGACACAATAGATCACTGAATGGTTTGTAAAGTGTAAACATCATATACTATGACCTTCACAGTCATTAGATGGAAGCAAAATTTTATTTATGTTTTGAGAAGCAGTCAATGCAAATGGTCACTGAATGCTAGTTATGTGCATTTCTATTGTCAGTCACCAAGACGAGGACCTTGATATTTTGTAAAGGCAAAAATGAAATTTGAAAGTAAATGCATCTGGGTAAAACAAACAGTGATTGAGAACATCTTTAATGAGATGAGTGCATGCTTAATTCAGTTGAGACTTGTTTTGTAGTGTCTCTTGTGTGTACAACTCCTTGTATCATTAGCACTTCCACTGACAGCAACTGGAATTTATATCATTTGGCAACACAAAGCAATGAGGGAAATGCGAGAAATGCTCAAGAATACCTTCTTAGCCACCTTCTATAGCAGGAATATTAAACCACACAGTGAAATCGAGACCTTTGTATAATCTCTCCAGATTATCCAGGGATATAGGTTCTCTCTTGTGCACTCTCCTCTTCACTGCACCCCACATAGGGTTTCTATAGGGTTTAGACAAGTGGACTGAGAAGACTTTTATAGAAGGTAGTTTTATATGTTCAACTGACCATTTTGTTGTTGAGCTGGACTTATGCTTGGTCATTTTTCTGCTGGAAGATCCAGTTGTGACCCATTTTTGTTTCTTGGCAAGGACTCTGATTCTGATTTAAAATGTCCTGGTATTTTCATTGAGTCCATGACGCCACATGCTCTAACGAGGTTACCAGGGCTTTTGGAGAAAAAACAGTGGGCAACACCACCAAAATAGATCAGAACTCATGTCTAAATCCTAGATGCATTTAGCAAACTCCAACCGCTTACATTTGTGGTTAGATGACAGGAAAGTGATTTACATTTCATTGATCTGTTTGTAGGTGGTGTCTGATGCTAGTATTAAAGTTCTGGTGATCATTTTACTGAACTGTAACTCTCCAACACTATTCTATATTCACTATACTTGTCACTGTGCATGGGGCAAAATAAACTTGGGTTCTTATTCAGGCAAGCTTGTCACAGTTCCGATTGAATGGATCGTTATATATTTTGCCTAATGACTAGTTTTCAGAACCATCATTTGTCTCTTTCTCTCTCTCTCTCTCTCTCTCTCTCTCTCTCTCTCTCTATTTATATATATATATATATATAGATAGATAGATAGATAGATAGATAGATAGATAGATAGAGTATGGTTTTGTTAAAAATAATAATTATTGTTATTAATAATTATTGTTGTGAGAATTTTCTCAGACTGAAGCTACCTAAATGAGGTACATTAATATTAGGCCAATTCAAAGCAAGTGGATTTATTATAACAACTTTTAGTCATCTTTACCTGGGGTGCCAATCATTGTGGGGGAGATCTTAGTAAATTGGAACTTTTTGCTTATTTTTTTCTGAGGCCTCAACACTGGTGAATGTGCTGCAGAGCTATCTACCAAATAACAAGGAAGGAATACAAAGATAGCAATGGTCACAGATGGGGACAGTAGCTAAGCACATTAGTGCAATGAAATGCAAATATATAGTAATAATACAAATCACAGCAGTATTATTGGCTGCAATACATTATATCTACTACTATTACTTATTCTCTTCTCTAGGCTATTCTGTTATATCTTCTAAGAGTACTCCATATAGTAATCAGAATGTGGAGACTAGTGATTAGGGAGACTAGGGACACAGTCTATACCTTTGGAACAAAAAGTAACAAGTAGCAAAAGTGTATTTTTAAGTCAGAAATTTAATGTGTGGTCAATGCATGGATTTTGATCACGGTCATATATTCAAAAGCACTTATGTGTATAATTGATATATATTATTTTATAATTTTCTTAACTTGACTACTGATCTTTCTGTTAGCAAACAGAATAAACCTGTAAGATTAGGTGGTTGCCATCACGTTTAAGTAACTTGAGTATCGGTTTTTATCTTTTGTCCCAAATTTTTACTAGTTCTAGTTTTAACTAAAGTTGTAACTTATTTTTGGCTAGGGTGTGTGTGTGTTTGGGGATGATAATTCGTTCTCTCTAGTAAACGTGGGATGACGTTTAGTTGAAGTTTAAGTTGAAGGGAAGTTGTTTTTTAGTACCTCAGGGATACAGTGTTGTGCTGTTCACATTAATGGCATTAATGGTATGTGCATATATATATATATACATGAAGTCTCTCCTGACACTGACCTACACAGATGTTACTCGGATGTTTTTTATGTATGTGCGCTTGGCCTAGTGTGTATGCTTGTATCCTGTCATTTCTCAGGGGACAATGGAGTGCTTTGTCCATGGGGTCTGTCGTCATGGCTACGGATCGTATCCCAAAGGCCCAAAAAAATCTTGAGCCTATCTAAAGTTTGTGCACATTTATGTACCATATCCTGTGATGTGTGTTACTTTCTGGTAATCTTCTGTGATTTATGAAGAGTACTACATAGTGAGATAGTGGGCCAGATATATTCAGAGTACCACCTGTTTTCAGCAACATGTGTTCTTGTTGAACCTTGTATTTCAGAGGGTATATTCAAGGTTAGTTGAGGATGACTTTGGAATAATTAGGTCAGATTAAACAGCCTTAGGTTCTAAACGGAGAGCCTGGATGGAGGAAGACAAAAGGTAGAAAGTAGCACACTCAACAGCAAGGGAGACTGGCTGGGGAGCTGATCTATCTTTTTTTGCTCGTGGTTTGACGCGGTAACTCCATCTCATCACTTTCTGCGTTCCGTGACAGAGCTCTGCTGGGACATCTGCAAAATGAATGCGGAGCCAGATGCAACCATCTCACTCTAGAATTCAGGATACACACATAGATGCGTGATCTTTTGAGTTTAACTAATACAATTCATGTTTTACAGATAAAATCCACGCTCAAACATGTAAAGTAAAAAGAGCATTAAATCAATTTGGTCTGGAAAATGTTGGAATCCTTAAAGTATTGTCATTTCTGGTGACACATCACCCTCTCTGTTAATTTATAATTTTGTAAATGTAAAAGCTATATATATTTTTTTTACACGTTTTTGAAATATAATTGTAATTGCAGGCACATAGCTTCCTATAGTAAGATGAATTCTATATTTCCTATCCAAATTCTTACCAGTTCTTTATATTTAAATGTTTTTCTTACAATTGTAGAGGCTTTTCTTTGTAACGTTGCATTATTTTCTATACTCTCTCTTTAAAGAGCATGGAAACTATGAGGCACTTCTAAAGGTGCCTTGCATAAATATTCACATGACTTAAAATTAAAATGCACTTAACTGGGTTTGTGTACTACTTTATTATCATGTTAACACTGATCAGCCAAAACTTTAACACCATATACGGAGTGAATAACAAAAAAAAGTAATCTCTAGCTTTGACAAGGGACAAATTGTTATGGATAGATGTCTAGGTTGGACCATTTCGGTAGTGAGAGCCTGCTGACAGTGGTCTGTGGAAGGAGGAACCGCAAACTGATGTCATTGATGTACAAGAGAAATGAATCGTATAATGTCTTGACATTATAGAGCTACTGTGGTAGTACAAGTGTGCTTGATGTTGGTTAAAGGAGGAATGTGTCACAACACAGACTGCAGCGCCCCCTAGTGAGTCTGGGCCTGCCTGGTCAGAATCTGTCAGAATGTTCACAATGCTAACTCAATCCACCCTCATCATCTGATGGCAATATTTTCTCAGTCATATGAATAAATACTTATGATTACAACTCTATTGTTTTTATTTGTGAATATTTCTGTGAACTATTATATATTAAGTTTTCTTACACTCACTCCGGTTTTAGGGACCATTTTGAGTACATTCATGACATTCCAAGTTTTAACAATACCATACAAGAAAAACGTTATTAATGCAATAGTTAATGCAAGACAATTAATGCGAAAATACAGCATAGTATTTTGGCTGTAGCCTTAGGGACTTTGTGACAAAAAACGTATGCTGATGGAAAAAAGTGTAATGCCACAGGCACTTAAGCGAATTTCACTTTCAGCACTACACTTCACAACTCTTTTAGTTAGGAGGTTTTGTGTGCTTTTGTTTGTCAGTTAGGGTTTAGTCTAGCGAATCGTGTCTGTAGTTGTCAAGATCTTTTTAACATAAGATTACACTCACACAACATATTTTAGGATGTAGTTAGTACTCCAGCCTCTCTTTGTATTGTCGTTGGCTTTGAGAGAAGGCAGAGGAGACACAGGCTGTACAAACTACCACTACCAAACATATTTCTATTTTGCCATCCGATCCATTGCAACAAAATGGACAAACTGAAACTAAAGATCACATTGAACAAACTCATCCTCTAGGGTGAAAATGAGACAGCATATAGGGATGAAGTCTGATAGCGTTGTGTTCAGAAAACAACCTCCTTCCACGAAGACCAAAAGAGGAAGAAATCAGAGCTAGAACCTATCTACATTAAAAGGACTGTGTGGAAAGTGTCTGTGATTTCAGGTTTATGGGTGAAAACCCAATTGAAAAAACAATTAAAACCTCTCCTGGACCACGAAAACCATCATGGTAGTCAAGAATACAAGGCGATTCCTAGAAGAATATAAAGCACTTCTGTAAGTTACTCTGGAGAGGGCTGTCTGCTAAATGCTGTAAATGTAAATGTGTAGTGACTCTCCCTCTTAAGGATCCTCAGAAAGTTTAAAAACTGCTCCTCAACAGACAGCAGAGTGCTCCAGAAGGTCATTTCCATGTCCTAAAAAAATTGGCTGCCCACTCTATTTCACTGTCTCAGTAGAGCCACTAACAACCGTAAGGACACATCTACTTGGGATATCACTTTTTTGACATGTTGCCCTATAGAATGCAGTACAGGTCAATTCAATCAAGAACAAACAACTCAAAACCTAGTGGTTAAGGTACTGGACTCTGGACCAGAAGGTCCAGGGTTCAAATCCTGCCTCTGCCAAGCTGCCACACTTGGGTCCTTGAGCAAGGCTCTTAACCCACAATGGCTTGGGGACAACTGTAAGACTGTATCAGTTGTAAGTCATTTTGGATAAGGGTAAAAGATCTGCTAATACCGTAAAATGTAATTCTGCTAAATGATGTCAAGGCTAGTTCAGTCCTAGTCCTAGTTCAGTCTGAACAACCTATTGCCCTTTGTATTTAAACATTAGTGTGAAGAACTGTGATATGCCCAGAACCCTACTGGAGTCCTAGTTTTTGAAAAGATCACACTTGGCTTTTTAATTTTGAACAGATTGCCACTTGCTCTGTCCTCAGGCCTACATATGCTGCTTACGAATGTCTGTGAAGGGTTACAGATGGGAATGAGAACAGGATCAAAAATATGATTTATGATACGAGTTAGATCCTCAGTATTATCAAAGTTATCTATTTTACCTAGTTTAGAGAGGTTTCTGTGTTGTGCTCGGGTGTTGATCCAGGTGGAACAGTGGTAGAACTATATCTACATGCAAATTATAATTTTATGTTAATTTATTTTGAATTTAATTGAATTTATCAGTCTGAATTACCAGATCAATTAAATGAACCCAAAAGAGTTGCAGTAAACCGTATGACTTCTGTTCTAACATTCTCTCTCCTAAGCTTTTCTAATTCAATTATTAAGAGTCCATTCAGTGTACAGTATATGCACTTAGTCACCAGTTATTATGTAGACATTTTGCCCCCATACTCGTACTTCTTTGGCATTTCAGTTGGCACAACAATGTGGACATGTATCTGTTTAACCCATATTATTGCCTAGTAGTAAGCTGTGTCTGTGTAATGCCTGTGTTCTTTTAATGTTTTGCTGTAACTTCTTGTGGGACAAACAATGCTGAACCGTTTCAAGCTCTGTGTAATTTCTTACTTCTGTTTAACATTGGTCTATAGAGCTATGACCTCAATCGCACCTGCCTATAATATGCAATTACCGCAAGAAAAGTTCATCCAAATGGGCGTTGCTCAAGTGATTCATTTTAATTTGTTTGTCCTTTAACTCTGTGCCGGGGACATCACAGGAGATTTTGCAAGTCGGCGGCGATGTTTACTAGAAAGATTTTGAAGTTAATGAATAAACATAACAATATTGCTGTGGGACATTTGATAATTTGATTTGCTAAAATACTGAATTGCATTAAGAGTCATGAATAATGCAAAATTTCCTTTCAGTTTAAATCACCTGTGCTGTATATTGACTTTCTACATCCTATTCATCTCTGGATACTTTAGAGTTTAAAAAGTCTCGGGGACCTCTCTGTTTTGCACTGCTTTCATCCCTGTACAGCATGCTTTCCGCTAAATATTGGTTGTTTATAAAAAAAAAAAAACATCAGTGAATTTCTTTATGAATTATGTGACAGCTGTTGTGGTATCTACAGGTATACTCGCCTTGAAAAAATCGCATGCTTCCTCTGATTATAGTACCTCTTCTTTTGCAGTGGGTTATGAAGAACGTCCAAAGTAATCTGGAAAAACCATCATGGGAAATCTCATGATTCGAGGTCATAGATAGATTTGCGCTACCGTGGATGTGGCTTGTTGGTAGTTACACCAGGGTAGATATAAACACTGAACGGTTAAGGTTTTAAAGGCTGAAGTACATGCAAAGAGAATAAGCTTGGACAGCAGCTGTTGTTCTCCTGCTTGCTCTATCACTTTTAGGGGAGAAGTGAAAACATAGGCTAAATACATTGGTAAAACAGAGCTATTAACTAACAGCATGTTCAGTCCTTCAGCCATTTTACAAATTGCACACCCACTCCCAGTCCCAGTGATATTATGAGGGATGATAACAGAGCGATTTTTTACAGTGGTGTCAAATTTATTAACAGAAACATTTAGCAGTCATTACCTTTGGCATTATAGTTAATGCATAGGCATGGCAATGCTGTGCTTTCTCTTTCTCTCGCTTTTTTTGACAGCTCATTCACACACAAAGACACACACAACCACGTACACATACACACATTGTTTAATTGGATTATTTAACATTTTAGCGACAGAGATACACAGTCACATGCATACACAAGGTCTGTGGGAGGAATCTGGAGTACCCGGAGTAAATCCACGCAGACACGGGGAGGACTTGCAGAATCATCACATAATGGACACAGGTCACTCCACTCTGGGACTGAACCGAGGACTTTCTTGCTGTGGCACCCACTGAGCCACCGTGCCGCCCCCACACACACATACACACATACATACATACATTTGTATTTCTATTGTTTGGAAATTTAACTGGCATTACTGTAGCTAATTAATGCAACCCCTAACCTTAATCTCATTAACCTCAAGCAAATATTTTAACTCTTGTTTTTTCAGAAGAAATAATACAAATAAAATAAACATAAGTAAGAAAGAAAGAAAAAGACAAACAAATTATTTTAAAAAATCCTTGGCAATACCAAAAATGTAAAAAAAAAAATCTCTTTTTGGTTTAAAACTCATGAATGATTAATACTATGATGCCTCGTGTACAGCATGTGATTTGGTATGGATTTCATTTGATTATGTGGTTTTAACCATTTTAATACCTGAGAAGCTGCTGATTTATTGCGGTCTATATTAAATGATAGACTATAGCCCTGCAGTGCTGACATGCTCGAGTGTTCTCAATGTTTATCCTGGCTGTCTAGACATGAAAACATATATTTTGTGAACAGAGGTCATTTTAAATCGGTAAAAAAAAAAGCATCCAGGCTCTTTTTTAGAAAGAATGTGGCGGTTAGCTATAAACACCAGTCAGGGTCCAAGCTATGCCAATCTGCTCCTTTGTATGCTAGAATTCTTCTATTTCTTTTTGCATATTCTCTGTTTTTCTACAGCAAATTGCTCTACATTTCATAATTATCTGTTCTTATTCCTGCATAACAGTTTTATACATAAGAATAATTAGTCTATCAGTTTATTATTATAAGCGTAATAATGTTGTTTACTGTAGAATGCATTCATTTGTATTTACTGTTCATGTGTCATAAACATACAAATATGATACCATTATTAAGTACTTATTGTTTCAAGAAATATAGTTATTTAGCAGCTTTTAGAATATAAGATCAACTATATCATTAAATGTATTTGTGTATATAATGACATAACATGGATTTTATTTGACAAATGATAGGTATTATAAATTTACCTGTCAAATGAATCAAATAAGTTGTTGATATGGATAGGAAATGATGGAGTTAAGCTGATTTAAACAGATAAACATGAATCATGATGTTGGCAGGTCTACGCACAATGTGATACTTTGTTTTAAGATCTTTGTTAAAACTCGAGGGAAAACACGTGAGATTACTGGAGTCGTTTTGCTCAGTAGAAAAAACCAAGACAATGGAGACTTAAGTAAAACTCTCATTTGTCTTTCCATTTGATCTCATGCTTGTCCAGCAAAAGCTACAGCAATATTAATGAGGTCTTCTTTGAAACCTTTCCCTTGTAGGAATGGCTGCTGTGCCCAAGCCCTTGCTTCTACTATAAGGGATCACAATGTATATGTTTTTGTGTGGGAGTATGTATATACTGTATATATAGCATATGTGTGTGAGAGAGAGATTAAAGAGATTTATCTTTCTCTCTTATGGGTGATTAAAGCAGTGACTGCATGATTGTGTTCCACTTTAACTGTGCAACTATCCACACTCAGGAAATAAAGGGTCAGTCGAGCCACAAGTGTTATGTTTCCTGTTTGTGCACTGTTCTCACGTACACCGAAAAATGCCCAGTTGCCCTTTTTTACACTGCTTTACAAAAATAGGAATTATTTTAAAAGGAAATATGCTCTAATGAAATATCCCCATAATTTTTGTGAGCAGTATAATTACAGACAGACTATCAGTGCAGTGTTTTGTCTTTCTGTGTCACAGTCTAAGCACCAGTGATTGGAATGTTGCTTTATTAAGCTTATTTTAATGAGTAAAGCTGTTATGGGGAATTAACCACTTTGCACAGCCTGAAGAAAATGTAAAAAATGTCACTGTGCTATTCCTCATTTTTGTCATCAACTGTGAGTTGAAAAACTCACTGGAAAATATGAACGTGTGACAGGCAAGTGTCGTTACAACATACATTCAGAGTATGATGGGTATTTTTTCAGGTGCTATCAGTAATTGATACTTAATACATAGTTACATAAGATTAAACTAGTTTAATCATCTTGTTTACAGTGTACAGAAAATACTTTGTAATTTTTTATTAAATATTAAATACTTTGTAAAAATGTATTAGTTCTCTTAACATCTCGACTGCATAAAAATGTGTAATAGCAAACATGAGAGATTCCACTGCTATTTCTAATGCTTATAAAAGAAAAAAAGCATGCCAAACAACTAGGAGCTGCCTGATAACTTGTCCAGATTTTCATTAGATGTGATGCGACATATGAATAATGTGACTACAGAAATTTTACATTGACTAGAAAATTTGTCCTTTTACTGTTTTTTACTTTGATTTATGTAAGCAAGGCACTGGTTCAGAGCTATTCTCCACTGCACCGACCAGTCAATGTCAGTTGGATCCTGAACATCAGTTCCTAATGTCATTTTTTTCTATTTTTTTCTAATAAATTCCTAATAAATCTTTTTGAAGCTAGTATTTTTAAATTAATTTTAGAAAAAAAATGTATGCCCTTCAAAGCAGCTAAGCAGAAAGGGGACTTAGCAGAAAGGTAGTGATCTAACTCTCTTTGTTCCTTTTTGTCTTCAGGGACAGCTTTCTCAGGCACTGAACGTTTTGTCTGATCGAGCCACTGAAGCCAAGGAGTTTCTGGTCCAACTCAGAAACATGGTGCAGCACATACAGGTAATCAGTGGAACGTGGTGGATGTGAGAGGAGTGGAGTAATCAGGAATTAAAGAATGAGAAGGCTGAAAAAGTAGTTTTGGATGAAGTATTTTCCTCTTTTGTTTACCTTCATAAAATTTAGCAGACACTTCTTTGAGATATCTTACAACTGTTACAACTTTGGTATGATCCAAGCAAGGTGCCAACAATGGCGGCTTGGTTACAATGCGACTTTAGTCAAGAGTCCAGTGCCGTAAATGCTATGCCTTTGCTGTGCCCTCACACACATTTATGATAATCTGTACATTTAGACATTTTAGTCTTTAGGTTTAAAGTTTAAGAATATAAGTTTCACATTCTTTTTTTTTCTAATCACTGTCCTTCTCTCTTTGTATGTTTTCGCAGGAGAACGGTGTTGAGTTTGAAGCATGCTTGGTGGCTCAGTGTGACGCACTAATTGATGCTTTGAACCGCAGAAAAGCACAACTACTGACCAGAGTGAACAAGGAGCACGAACACAAACTTTTGGTAAACATTCACAAACTCTGCATACAAACAGAGTCTAACCACAATGGAAGAGTACAACCTGTTCAGAATCCTAATGGAGATTCTTAGCAGTGGCAGTGGAGCTCCGGTGTTTTTCAACTCGTGTTAAATTTTGTTTTACTTTACAAACAAACTTAGAAAGCGGTATGCATGTGTGGTCATGTGCTGTTTCTGAGAAATAAAAAGCCTAATAAGATAGTTGCATTACATAACCAGCAGTTTGAGTGTCACGTGCACATTGATTATTGGGGGTCATTTTCAAAATTCATTTGTCAAAACCAAAATCAAAATACAGATTCTTTAGATCTGAGCTAAGAAATGTGCAATATATTAAATATTATAGAAATACGTTCAAAGTTGTGACAGAATTTCAAGTTGAGCGTTGGTAGGTTAGGTTGTATCTCTGGTGTTTGCCACCGGCGAGCAGAATGTTGTGTGCTCGGTCTCTATCACATCCGGGCTTTGACAACAAGTGCACTATTTTAAACCAAGCATGTCAGGTATTGAGTGTAAAATCAGCGACGATCTCGCTAGGGAGTGGCAAGCCGTATCAGTGAATGCTAAGAAGTCAGGTGTTGGACGCTCAAAGGTGGATACTGTTGGACTTGCAAACTTTTTGGAAAAGCAATTCCACTGTGGGAACAGCGGTTGTTCCAAATACCTTAGCACCATTACATTTGGATTATAGACGACAATTCCGAATCGTTTATTTGATATTTGAACCAGACTTTTGATTTGGCCGTGTGATTGTTATATGAAATAACTCAATTAGAAAAGACGGTTTACATGTGGTAAACACTGGATATCCTACTGTGTGCATTCAGTGGTGTGCCTTGTTATGCATTGTTGCACTATGTGGTAATTTGAAGTTTTTCGCTGTTGCTGCTGTGCCACATTGTATGTGGTTGGTCCTTGTTTGCTGTGTACTGTTGCACTGTGCTTTACTGTGATCCCCATGACTCAGATTTGGCCCATTCGCCTACAGTTTGGCAGATTTCTATTCAGGCCTTCTATTGCCTCTGGTCTTCGTGGAGCCATGGATCTGTTGCTATGGCTACCAAAATGTTAGCTCTCCAGAATTGTGAAGTGGTTTAAGTGAGAGGAAGGAGATACCCACCCACACACACGCATCGTGCTCCATCGTGCCAGCTGGAAGTCACATTTTATCTCAGGATCCATGCCGTTATTAACCTTGGGGTAGACAGCATGTTTATTTGAGAAGTAAGCATCTAATAAAGTGGATTTCTGCACACACACATACGTACACACAAAGATAATGCCGCTTGCTGTTAGATGATGCAAAGAGCCTGTGCTGTTGTTGCTTAGCAACCCCACCTCAGCACCAGTGCGAGCAGTGAGAAGAAACAAATATTTATTGGACTGATTTGAAGAGATTTAAACTAATTACAACATTTCTGCAATTTCACTTGTGTCAAGTCTTCTCATTTCTCCCTTCTTCCACCCATCACTCTTTTTCTACCTTTTTTTATATGTCCTTATGTTGTCTGTCTGTCACCACCCATGTATCTGTCTGTCTGTCTTTCTATCTTTCTATCCATCTCTCGAACCTGTGCATCTGTACTCATGGCTGTATGTTTATTCGTCTCATTTTCTGTATGCCTGACTGTTTATCTAGTTTGTATGTCTACTATATTTTCTCTATACTGTCTATCTGTCTATCTGTTTATCTATTTATCCAACTATGTAACCAATTATCTGTCAGGTGGTGCGGGATCAGATCTCTCACTGCACAGTGAAGTTGCGGCAGACAACGGGGCTGATGGAGTACTGCCTGGAGGTCATCAAAGAGAACGACCCAAGTGGCTTCCTGCAGGTCATCTATCCCACAGAAACACAATAACCCTTTACACAATGAAAAAAAACCCCACATAATTGCAGTGTATTTGAACATTGCAGGCTGTCTGACAACATTTTACAGTGAGTTAACTAAATTAGAAAAGACAAACACAAAATGTGTAACACTTAAACATATAAATACATTCGATATGCAAATAGGTTGGAGTGAAGAAGGATGTACTAGGATTCAGTACATAGTAGGTCTGACCTCATAGGGTAAAATATAAAGGCAAAGACAGCAGACAAATCTGCAGCAACTGTGCAATGCTATCATGTCAATTAGACCAGAATCTCCGAAGAGTGTTTCCTTCACAGATGTTTTGAATCTCCGCCAAAAAATAGTTATTGCAGTTCTAAAGGCAACCTACTACTAGCAAGCCAAACCCAATGAAGTGGCTGATGTATGGATGGATGGATCCTGTGTCCTCACACTTTGCTAATACAACTTTGCATTATGGTCTCACAGGCTAGATGCAAGCAGTTGAATGAGAAGGCTGCTTCTCTTTTACATGAATTAATTGTGGGCAGAATTTCAGCTGGTTTACGTACATCTTGATCTGTAAATCTAAAAATATACGTTTATCCTTTTGTGATGAACATATGGAAACTGTGAAGAGACTATGCCAGAAATAATACGATTTCTTTTATTATTTTAGTAATTACATTACTCATCAGTGGGTGTGGAGAGTTAGTAACCTAGAACAAATAAAGGAGCAACTCGTTTACCACAGAATTGGATTCCTTATTAAATTGGGGCCTTGCGTTGTCCTGGATATATTTTATTTTTAAAAAGTGCTGGATTTTTGTAAGCAACATATAGTGACTATAGTCTTGTTTGATGTTTGGATGTAGATCTCTGATGCGCTGATTCGTCGGGTGCATATGACAGAGAGTCAGTGGGGTAAAGGCACTTTGACGCCACGTATGACGAGCGACTTTGACCTGACACTAGACAGCAGTCCGCTCCTACAGACCATCCACCAGCTTGATTTTGTACAGATGAAAGGTAGGTCTTAATCAAATGTATGGGCATGTGCTGATATGTTTATACTTGTATTTATGAGTGTGCATGACGATACATGGATTTCCTTGTGTGTGTAGTCCCTGCAGCTCCGATCCTGCAACTGGAAGAGTGCTGTAGTCAGACCAATAGTGCCACTCTGTCATGGAAGCAGCCTCCCCTCTCCACCATCACTGTGGATGGCTACATACTGGAGCTAGATGATGGCAATGGAGGGCAATTTAGGGTAGGTTATATGCTAATATAGACAAACACACAACGGAATGTTTTAAGTTGTTGCCACTATCACTTATGGTTCTCACATAGCACCTGCCAGCTAAAAGCTTGGGAGGGTGATCGCTGGCTAGTAAGGGGAGTGTATGTACTGGCATTGTGTATTCATGAACACTGTAGCCGTTGACATTTTAGCCCTGTTTGTGCAAAAACTGGGCAAATGTGTAAAACATTAATGGCAGCCCATTTACCTCATTAGAGAGAATATTGAGCATTGTTTGTAAATGATGTCATTATTAATAAATGATTTACTGCAGATTTACTTCTCACATACATATACACACTCACATCAGGACATGGACGCACACACACGCTCTAAGCAGGCCAAGCTCTTTTTTTGGCACCCAGGTTGTTCTGTTCTGAGTTCTGCTCCATTTTTACAAAGGATGACTGAGGATCCCAGTTTTTTTTCTAAACTTAGTAATACACACACACACACACACACACACAGGCACATGACATTGCGTGCTGCATAGTGGACTTTTCGCAAAGGCTACCAAAACCATTGTTGAGGTTTCTTTGTCATTAGGGCTCTTCAGACGACCACTATGTGGCTTATCGTCTACAGTCCCGGATTCTCTGATTTTGGCTATGAGGGATGCAGCAGTGCTGTATTACAGTGTAATTGGTGATCTTTCTGGGTGTTGGTTGTTGAAGTCTGACGCTATGATACAGTAACTGTGTTCCCTGGACATCGGAATAGTCAATTCAGTTACTCGTGACAAACAACAAAGATTTTGAACTTTCTGTGTTGGTAACTTTGAACCGAGAGATATTGCAAATCTGATTTCTGAGACAATTCCCATCTTCATTGATCTGTTACATGACCAACTTTCATGTAAAGATGTCAAGATGACAAGATGGCAGCCATGGTCCGGACATAGACTGAAAGATAGTTCCCCTCACCCATTAGTTGCTGACGTATTCAGGCGTGCAATTTTTCCGTTTGTTTTTGAAACAAAAGGGTGTCCTGTGACTTTTGACTCATCATGTACTTAAAGACCAAAGAGGTTCAGGGAATGCTGAAGGACTTTCCTTCGTGGTCACCTAACCTCATCAAACCCTTGAAAACCAAGCATTCAGTAACATCACAAGAGACTCTTTGGAATGCTGGGATAAAATGGCTTATAATAGATCAATTTGTTATGTGGATTATATGATTGATAAGGACAAACACTGTGTTGTTTTCCTTATGAACAAATAATTCCAAAGAACACTAGACAATCATTAAGTGACCAAAGTATTTGTATGCACCATTTTAAATATAGTTTTTCCAATATGTTTTGAAATGTCTGCATAAAGTTTGCAGAAATTTTATATTTTGGGTTGAAATGTTAAGTTCTTCTCATTTAGTAAATCAGCTTGCATAAAACGAAATATATAGACGTTTGTGTCCCACTGCACTCAGGAAAGTGTCTATTCCACAGGAAGTCTATGTTGGCACAGAGACAATCTGCACAGTGGATGGACTTCACTTCAACAGCACGTATAAATCCCGTGTCAAAGCCTTCAACTCCAGTGGAGTCGGGCAGTATAGCAAAACACTTGTCATGCAGACTTCTGAGAGTAAGTGATTTCACCTGTATACACAGGCACACAGCTGCTTGCTTTGCCATTAAGTATGCCTGGCTCCTGACAAGGAGGGAAGCTGGATTGTGTTAAGAACAGTTCTGAATCAGTGTGCAGCAAGAAATAGCACCTAAATAAATGTAGGATAAAATCAATATACATTTTGTATTACTGTTTGTACTAAGTGAAACAGCTCCATTTATAAAGCCTCAATTCTTGGAATGCTTTCCCCAAAGACAGTTTTGAAACCTACTGAAGTTATTTAGTATAATTATTTAGTAGAATTGGTCAAACTTATGTTGGCTAACCAAACGCACGATTTGAATATTCATATTCGTTTATATCTAAAAATTCATACCACAATTTTTCTATATATTCAGAGTCTGTATAATCCAACATATTTCCGTTTGCTTAAACTACAACAAATGGCAAAGATGTTCGACTGAATGCGAACAGCTATTAACAGTCAAGGCTCCCTAGTTTGATTACCAGCCTGGACTATGTCTGATTGGAGTTGGCATGTTCTCCTTGTGTCTACATGAGCTTCCTCAACCTGCTCTGGTGCTCCATATTAAAAAAAACTGTGTTCGGTCACTTGGTGTCTCTAAAGTGACCCACTGCAATTTTTAAATGTGTGTTTTTGTTCATGCATGTGGTCAGTGATGAACTGGCATACTGTGCATGGTTGGTTCCTGCCTTTCGCCCACTACTCCAGGTTAGGTCTGGCTCCATGTGACCTTGAATTGGATTACATTGGTATGAAAACGAATAAATATCTCAGTTCTCTGTTACGTTTAGCAAATGTCCTAACCCTAGCAGATACAATGCAATCCAAGCAATTGAGGATACAATGCAATCCAACAGATTAAGGATTCAACAGTGACAGCTTTCCAGAGGTGGGATTTGTGCCTTAACCACATCACAGTCCATAAGTCTTATGAACACCTACATGAACATTGGACTCGGTACTTTTGAAAGAATTCAGTCACTTATAATGATCTCATTTACATGCAGTGGTGTAAGGGGGGGGGGCAAAAAGTAAAGCAAGGCGTGCTGTATGACCACCAAAGGTTAAGACTTAATGACTGTTTTATGCATGAGTTGCTAAGTGTCACTGAGCAGATCCAGCTTCCCTGAAGAGCTGCTTTACCTCCTCTCTTACCAGACCTCCTCCTATCATTCTGTCCTTTTCCCTTTCTTTTGCACTCTCACCCCTCCCTTTCACTCATCCTCTTCCCTGTCCCTTTCTTTCTCATCTCAGCTGGACTTGCCTCATGTGATATTAACCCTCTCGCTACAGGTATGGATGGCTTTCTTAACCACAATCCTCTGCATCCCATTAGTATAAACATGTTCACTTCTGCCCTGTATTTTAAGTTGCTAGGGTGTGCTATGCGCGTTCTGAATATGAACGTGTAAGTCAGGTTGCACTGGTTTGTCCTAGCCATTAGCACTCATCATTTAGCACTCATGACCCATAATGAGTCAATGTATAGACATGAAACAAAGCACTTACTGACCAAGGCATCGTGTGTAAGTGTATGTGTCTGTTTGTCTTTCCTGCAGTTGCCTGGTTTACCTTTGACCCTGTGTCAGCTCATCCAGACATCATCTTGTCCAACGACAACCTCACAGTCACATGTAATAGTTATGATGACCGAGTCGTAATGGGAAACACACCTTTCTCCCGTGGTGTGCATTACTGGGAGATCACGATCGATCGCTATGATAACCACCCAGATCCTGCATTTGGGCTCGCTCGGGGTGATGTGCTGAAGGATGTGATGCTAGGGAAGGATGATAAAGCTTGGGCCATGTATGTGGACAACAACCGTTCCTGGTTCATGCACAACAACTCCCACACCAACAGGTATGTTTTACTCTACATAGAGATAGCCAGACTCCTAAAAGTCCAAAAAGGAGGCCTTACCCAGTATTACTACAAGTGCTCAATGATTTATGATGAGAATACATTTCAACAAACCCATAGCAAGTTGAATGTATCTTTACTATGAAGTTTCATAAATTCTGTATAAATCATATTGTAACCTACGTTAAACATGCATGTAACAGTCACACGAACCTATAGTTGAGCAACGTCATTAACACAAAGGCTGTTTTATAATAATATGTTGAATGTCTTTTGTAAATTATTGTATAATGTGTTGAAAGTGAAAAACAAAAACAAAATGGTTAGTCCATTGGCACTGCTACTCAGCTTACACTTGCCCAGATGCCCAGAATCTGCGGGAGAGTGTCATGTTTGTGTCGAACATGGTGCTAAATGACTCGTAGACGACCTGATTCTGGGTCAGGGTGTCGGGAGTGGCAGAGCAGCTCCATCGCTGCGGTCCATTGAAAATCATTCTTCGATCCAACCTTTTGTCGCAGGGAAAGCCGTGCGCTCACCAAAAAGGCAGGCCTCCTCCTCCTCCTCCCCTGGGGCCGGCTGGTTCTCCCAGGGCACTACACACAGAAAACCAAAATTTTAAAATAATCTGCTATGATTGTGGAATTTTGGTCAGGCCAGAGTTGTTATAAATGAGTGATATTGTGAGAATGTAATTTTTTTTTTTTATGTATGCCTGTTCAGCCTTTATCTGGTTTCATGTTTTCCCTTTCTCTCAGAACGGATGGAGGTATAGGCAAGGGTGCGACAGTGGGTGTTCTGCTGGATTTCACCCGTGGAATTTTGTTGTTTCTCATAAATGATGAGCAACAAGGTCCTGTGGCCTTTGACTCTCTGGAGGGCATTTACTACCCAGCCATCAGCCTGAACCGCAACGTTCAGGTAACACAGCGTCCACAATATCTGAGACCTACACAGACAGCAGATACACATTAATCTAGCAGCACAAGCTAAGGGTTATACAGAGGTTTTGCAGGAGGGTTTTTTTAATGGGGGTGGAGGTGTTTTAAAAACAGAACAGGCTGGTGAACTATTATAAACACTGTACTCACATGTAGTCTAACGTAAGTTCCATATCCATTATACCACACTATATTAGAATGACTAGAATATTACAGCCGCATTACCAACATCTGTCTGATTTCTGGGGAGGAATAAATCATTTAGTCATTAAAGCATGTACAAACGTTTAGGGGAGTCAGTAGTTATAGACAGTGTATATGGCTGCTATGTTACCTCTTTTCTCAAAGTCATTTTTTTGCATGCAGGTGACACTTCACACTGGGCTGCCCATTCCAGACTTCTACACACCTGGAGAATCAGACCCTTCAGGCTCAGTCTGCTGAAGCAGCTCAATCGCTGTACACTACACTACACTACACTACACTACACTACACTACACTACACACACACACACACACACACACACACACACACACATACACATACACAATGTACAAATGAATGAGTTACAGTAGTATTCATTCATCAGCTAATCAGCTATTTAAGTGGAATTTTGGATTACCTAAGGTGTTAAATACCTTAATGAGCTTAGTTGCTACTTACATCCAGTCAGATTTACAGTATATGCTGGCTTTTATCATGACTTTATAATCCCAGCTAGAGAGAGATTCAGGAAAAAGGCCATTTTCACTCTCTCAATGAATCATCGTTTGATGCTTTACGAACTATTGGTGTCTGCAAATAAAAAGTGAGAAGATCTGTGTAATGGGAGAAAGTGGGTAAAGTTCTCATATTTGGTTCTCATATTTAAAATATGTGAATTGGTCCACATATCCATCATATTTCATCCACAGCAGTCATTCTCAGCTGGTGGGTTGTGACAAATAGTAGGTGTGGGTTTTTTTTCTTATTTTTATGACGTTGCAAATACTTTGGTTGTTTTTATTTTATTGTTTAAGTCTGAACGTTATCTTTTGTTTACTATTTGCAATTTGTAGTGAGGGCTTGACTCATTTGTGTGAGTTTTTTACCACATGAAGTGTTAGGCATCTATAAAGTGTTCTAGTATGATTCTGTCTGTGTGTTGGTTGGGGGGGAAGGGGGCGGGGCACAAGCAGATGCCGTACTATTGACGGAGGTGGGGTGGTTCCTAACCCTGTGCTGCAGCTTATGGTCTGGCCCCCCAAAACATAAATTGGATTTTGTTTGTATGGAAAGTGAATGAGTGAATACAGATTAGATTTAAACTGTCAAAATCACCAAGCACACTGATCACTAATGAACACATTGTTATCATTTTAAGTATTTAGTATTATTACTACAATCCTACTGTGCTAAAACATATCTATCAGTAAGATTTTTGTTGTTTTGTAAATGATCATATATTCTGTGGAAATGTGAATAGGCTTTGAGAAACTGGGATATTTACAGATTATAGGATGCAGCGTTTTATGATTTTCACATAAAGCTCATTTCTTCATTTTATTCTGTGGTACTGTTTGAGTAAGTGTTGAATGGAAGTTGTCACATGCGATGCTGACTGAAAAGCTTTTTTTGGAATTTCATTTTTGTAGAAAGATGAGCAATTTGAGGACATTTTGCCCTCACCCACCACTAATTCTCAAACTGCACACTGTTTAACTATACATACCAATGTAATTTTGTTAATAATACGTCAGGATATTAACAGATGAACTTTTAACTATAAATTCAAATACACTCATTTCAAATCTCATCATGCCATTATATTGAATTACTCATTCAGATGAATTAGAAACTACCATTCACTCAGCCTTTCTATTAAAAACACCTGAACTCCTGCTTAATCATGCAGTTATCCAGTCATCCAACCAAGTGGTTGCATCGCAATTCTACCAAGTAATGTTTGGATTAAACATTAGAATGGATAAATATAAAGCATGTAGTCTTTGTCAGTAGAAAGGTTGTCAGCCATGGTGTTTTAAGTATTTCAGATATCACTATTGCTCTCCTGGGATTTTCATGGACAGCAGTTTCTATTTCTACTGAAGTATGTGGAAAAAGTGTAATACTGAAATGTGGAAGAACGATTTACAGATCTGCAGTATTTACTTAATACAATTACGTCTACAAAAAGGAGCCTAAGGATTTCCCAATCGGTTCAATGACAGGAATTCAAACCAAAAAGATTTCTGTTTCGTTACATTTGGTTAAATTCTAACCAATATTAGAATGCTGTTCTCAATAAAGTGGCTGGCAAATAAATAGTAATGAGGAGAACATACCCTAACATACCCTAACAGCGCACATACATCGAGTCCCCCTGTTAGGCTAGTCGCATACAGAACACAAAAAGACATACACACAGCATCTGTCACCTCCATTTGTGTTTGCCTCAGTGCTGTACAGGCAAATTGCTAATCATTATGATAAACTGGTGCTGCTTTTGTTAATATGCCTGGAAACTCAGTTATATACATGCGTTATTAACTGCAATATTTAAGAAAAACACAGCTGTGAATCCAAAACATAGAAATTCCATGAACAGGCAATATGTTGCAATATGTTTTATGTTCTAGATGTGCTAGACTCATTGAGTAGATTTGAGTGGCTCCATAGGTCACTAGACGCTCTGAAGGCTCTTGGCTGCTATTGCTCTAATGCAGTGAAATAACTGCCTCTGTTCGCATCAACAAACGTGTAGCCTACTTATGAAAGTGAACTCCTGAGCCTGTTTGTGAACTGACTGATACGAGGACATTTACCTGACTGATAACGTTGTGTGCACACACCAGACTGCTCAGTTGTGCATACACAGCAAAATATCCAGGTCTGAATGTCCACCTACAGACGTGCATGAACATTCACAACATAATGTTCAATAAGTCAAGTCAAGTCTTAAATCAGCACTGGTGATTTTGCTATGGAACAGGCTTACCTTTTTTCTGGCCTAATCTTTGTTTACCACATCTGTAGAGCTTTAACAGTTACCACTAACTATAATCTTGTCACATTGCCCCACTCAAAACTCACTTATAAGGAAATCCAGAGGCAGTTGTTGCAAATTTGAGTGTCTTTGGTCAGATTGAACATATTATCGGTTTACTAATTATAAAAAGACCTCCTATGTAGTAACAAAGTTTTAATCTGCCATGTACAAAAGGCATTTTTAACAGGAAAACATAAAATTAGGTTTGTGACAAGTTTTGGATACCATTCCTGAGGATCCATGACTGATTTTGTAAGGTGTCAGAATTGTACTGACTTGTTAGTATTTGCACCAGTAGGTCACATTTAATTTTCTTTTCTTTTGGAAAATCAACAAAACCTGTCTGATCATATAAAAGTTTATTGACTCCTTTAACTGCCCTTTTGAGCTTCTTTGTAAGCGAGGTGCTTCTCTGCAGAAAAGCCAAATTTCTATGTGGTAACTGCGCATATACCACAGATGAGGTGAACATAGTTTAGGAATAAATACTAGAGTATTATTTTAGGGATTCAAGAATGTGGATGTCAAAGACTGTAAAGTGGATCTTTTCTATACCATGCCTAATGTGAACTATTTTATTATTATTATTATTATTATAGATGTTATTTGCCTATTTATATACCTGGCGCTTAGTCCATTCTGTAAACGTACAGTATATTAAATAAATGGGTTGAATCAATTCTCTGTATGGTTTCTTTCAATCCTGTCCTGTATCCACTGGCCAATGGTAGAGTGAAAGCCAGAGACGCCTCTGCATGTTTAGACTGGGGATAAAGTTCAAATTGGCCGCACACTCAGTCCGGTAGAGTCTGTCCATCAGTCAACATGGCCACTCCACTCACTGATCAGGAGAAGCGCAAGCAGATAAGCATCAGAGGCATTGTCGGGGTGGAAAATGTGGCCGAGCTAAAGAAGGGTTTTAATCGGCACTTGCACTTCACTCTGGTGAAGGACAGGAACGTTGCCACTTCACGGGATTATTATTTCGCTCTGGCTCACACAGTGCGAGATCACCTGATTGGCCGTTGGATCCGAACACAGCAGTTCTACTATGAGAGAGACCCGAAGGTGAGATCCACATGTGTAGAGAAAGATACCCAGAACACACTTGATTAACTTCTCTTCAAAGCTCCTCTTTGTGCCAATATTTCAGTTTTAAATGGGAATAAATTCAGCCAAAGTGGCACTTTAAGAAGTGCTTTTGTGTAGAAGGATAAGTACTTTTAATGTTTAGGCTACATGCAACATTGTTTCACACATGATAAGGTTGATATTGTGATCTTAAAACATCATTTTAATTATTTTGGGGTGGGTCTGTGGGTAGCACTGTCACCTCACAACGAGAAGGTTCTAGGTTCAATCCCTAGTGGAGTAGTCTGGGTCCTTTCTGTGGGGAGTTTGCATGTCCTCATGTCATGTGGATTTACTCCAGGTACTCAAGTTTCCTCCCATAGTCTAAAGACATGCTTTAGGTAAACTGGAGTGTGTGTGCCCTATGATGGATTGGTGCTGCATCTAGGGCTGTTCCTGCCTTGTGCCCTGTGCCACTGGCTTTCACATGATCCTGTCCAGGATTAAGCAGATCAGAATGTAAATTAATGAATACATTATTTGGTTTTAGGATCAATGTTTACTACCTTGTATAATAAACGTGGAATAAACAATACAAAGGTAACATATTGCATGGGGTTTGCCCTTGGGTTGGGTGTCACACAGGAGTCATCAATAAATAATTTGTATTTTTAACAAAGACATGTCGCACAATTATTGGCAGACATAGACAATCTTAGAAACAAAATACAGTATACCTGAAACTTTTTTTTCCCATTTAAATTTTACTTTTTCAAGTTTATCGGAGTCTAGGATCTCTCAGTAATCCATAACATCCTGTTTCACTGGAGTACACACACAGCCACTTCAAGGGTTACAGCTGTTCAAATGCTTGTTTGTACAAATATCTACTCAGCCAATCCCATGGCAGAAATTCCATCTAAACCCAGTCTAGATATGCAGACATGGTCAAAATGGGATAGAAAGGTGATTTAAGTGACTTTGAACACGGAATGGTTGTTGGTGCTAGACGGGCAGAAACTGCTGATCTCTTGGGATTTATCTACTACGAAAATGTATCTCAAACTGTATTGTGAACAAGACAGGGAGTTTTCTGTTCTTAATGAGCTCCATATCACCATATCTCAATCAATTAGAGCATCTTTGACATGTGGTGGAATGGGAGATTCGCATAATGGATGTGCAGTTGACCAATCTGCAGCAACTGAATGATGCTATCATGTCAATGTGGACCAACATTTTCCAGTACCTTGCTGAATCTATGCCACAAAAAATAAAGAAGACAAAAGGGGATCTAACATGCAAGGTGTATCTAATAAAGTGGTTAATTAGTGTATATACGACATGACACGGAAGGAATTGTTTTAGTCATTCTTCAGTATGGGAAAGACAAGAGAATATGCAATTTAAATCAGAGAAACCAGTGCTTATCTTTATAAGTCATATGGCTATAAAAAATAACGACTAGACTGAAAAATAGTTTAAAAAACTAAGGTGACAAACTTGCCTGGATGAGAACTCAAGTTTTGTTTAATGCACATGGAGGAGGATACTAAGAGAGTTACATTAGCATCTTGAGGTCACAAAGTCTCCAAAGCCCCTATTAGATACCACCTAAATGCAAGAAGATTATTTGGAAGACTTGCCAGGAACGTCTTTCCTGAATGCCTATCTAATCACAACTGTACATAAATGGAGTTTTCTAATCACTAGTGGGACTTTGATTGGAACTGTGTTCTATGGTTAGATTAATTGAAAATTGAGCTTTTTAACAATGGGACTGTGGTGGCCTAGTGGTTAAGGCACTGGACTCTGGATCAGAAGGTCCAGGGTTCATATCCAACCTCTGCTACAGTTGGCTCCCTGAGCAAGACCCGTAACCCTCAATCGTTTGGATTGTAAGACTGTATGAGTTGTAAGTTGCTCTGGATAAGAGTGTCTGCTAAATGCCTTAAATGTAGCAAACACTCAAGGTAGTGTAAGCCATCACCAAAATCTCAGGACAGACCACCAGAAAAGAGAAACATTTGATTCGCAAGCAAGAGCAGCTCCCAAAGTCTTGCTGGCCACCGTCCAGACAGGTGTATTTCTACATATAAAGTTTCATTAGATTCTAACAGCTCCTTGTTGGTTAGTTATTTTTGGTTATTTTTTTTAATTAAGGAACGTTTACATAAATCTGTTCTCACATTTAGACATTTATTTATTATTGTGTTAGTATTGTACACAAGATATATCATTTTAAGCAAAGGTCCTGTTTCTTTCTTTTTTCTTTTATTTGGTTTATTAAAGTTGCTATCAGCATCAGTGGCCATTTCTATGCACACGGTTACATCAAGTATATATATATCCAGTCAAGTCAATGGCAATACATGTTTTACTGTATGCAGTTCATTCCATGCAGGTTGTGATTATTCTTTTTTATGTAGAAAACAAAAATATACTACTAAAAATTATAATAGATCATAATAAAAAAAATATTATAATAGAACAGGGCTTTCCAAACATTTGCATAAGGGTGTAAAACATGCTCAGTATTTTATAATGTGCACTCACTATGAATGAACAGTCAGTCATTTTGAAAGTGTGTGTTGCAGCGTGTGTATTACCTTTCACTGGAGTTTTATATGGGCAGAGCGTTACAGAACACCATGATCAATTTAGGACTCCAGAATGCCTGTGATGAAGCCATCTATCAAGTAAGAGTTTGTGCTTATGCGTCTGTAATAATGAGAGAAAGCACTGATCACTGATTACTTGCAAACTGAAATGCTGCTCTTTCTCTCTCACCAGTTGGGTTTGGATATGGAGGATTTGGAGGATATGGAGGAGGATGCAGGCTTAGGGAATGGAGGACTGGGCCGGCTGGCAGGTCTCGCACTTTTTCTCTCTCTCTCTCTCTCTCTCTCTCTCTCTCTCTCTCTCTCTCTCTCTCTCTCTGCCATTCTGCCTTTCTCATACTGTCCTTCTGTCTTTCCTGCTGCTCTTGTTCCATTTTGTCCCCACAAGGATTTAGCAGCGTCTGCTTTATATTATAGATGCAATACATTTTATTGGATGTGTAAAACAGTATAACAGACATCATTAAAACACAAATGCATGTAATTTGCTTAAGTCAAATAAATAAAGTATTATTTATTACACTTTAGTACATAAAAGTAGTGACACTTTTTGTTCTTACTGGGATTTGTAGTTACATAATGTGCTGTACCAGTTGTTTCCATTCCTGCAAGGCAAATAATTATTTGGAAGGAAAGTGAATAATCTTGTGCAGGACTATTTTTCAGGATATTGTGTAGGATTGTTGGTAACTAGTGTTGCCGGGGAAGCCGTAGTCCCGTGTAAGTAATTGTAGGAAAAATTCATTATATGTTATTATATTAGGTATGTTTTTACTATAGTTTCATAAGGATTTATTGTTATTGTTAGAGGTTATGGGAATTATGATTACAGTTAGATTTGCCATACCTCCACATCAGTAATGTGACAGCACAGTGGCTCATGGGTAACACTGCCACCTCACAGCAAGAAGCTTCTGAGTTCCTGAGGTCATTCCCACACTGGAGCGACCTGGGTCCTTTCTGTGTGGAGTTCACATGTCCTCGCCGTGTTATGTGTGTGTTTGCTCCGGAAAAGACAAAGTCTACGCAGTCCAAAGACATGCATGTTGGGCTAATTTGTCATGCTAAAATGATATTGAATTGAGTGTGTATATAAACTGCTCAAAAAAACAGCACAATGTAACTCCAAGTGCTCCCTTTATTTTTTTGAGCAGTATATATACAGTCAATTCCAGGGTGGAGCCGACTGGGTCCTTTCTTTGTGGAGTCTGCATGTCCTCCTTGTGTCTAATTATTAAGCGGAAGACAATGGATGGATGAATAATGTTGACCACAACTGTATATATTTCACTGCGAATCTATGTGTATAAGAAATGCACTGCTCGAAAAAAAAAGGTATATTTCATTATGGCACATTTTGTATCCCCCAAATTTTTGAGCAGTATATTATTATCTATATAATATAGTAGATAAACATTGTGTTATTCTGATAAATTATTTAAATGTTCAGAATGAGTCACACTTCTAAAGGTTCCCACACACACTAAGCACAACATATCGCATAGACCCAGATCCAGTTGGTCATGAGTATGTATATGTCTGTTCATAGCTTGTTTCCTGGACTCCATGGCCACACTTGGCTTAGCTGCATATGGTTATGGCATCCGATATGAGTATGGAATCTTCAACCAGAAAATTAAGGACGGCTGGCAGGTAACTATATACCTTATACTTAATACTTATTTACTAATTAATAATTTACACATACATACACACACACACACACACACACACAGAGAAAAGTATTACATAAACAATTATTTCCTGAACACAAAGCTGGGCGGTGTGAAAGAACTTTCTCCACCATTTCAAATCAAATCAATTCATTTCAAATCATATTTGGAGTTTGCCAAAAACCATATTTTATAGTCTGCAAATGTCTGATTACTCTGGTTTGATGGAAACATTTGTTTTTTTTTTGATCCAGTGCATTATATCTACTTCTAATCACATTTAGAACACCATCTCATGGTGGTGGCATCGTCATGCTGTGGACATGCTTTTTTATCTGCAGTGACATAGAAACCTCTCAATGTTGAAAGCAAGAGGGATACAACCAAATACAAGGCAATCCTAGAATACAGTGTTCCAATATGCACTAGACCTGAAACTATTGAAGACGTTCACCTTCACCTAGACAGCAACCCTAAGCATACTGTCAAAGCTAAATAGCAGAGTTTCAAAAGCATGAACCTTAATGAGTGAGTGGAATGTGGTGAGATTGAAAATCACTGTTAGCCAGAAGTCTCTAACCAAATTTTGCCGAGAACAAAGAGAAAAATCTTCAGGATATAGATGTGCAAAGATGATTGAAACATATCCTAAAATATGCAGCTGTATTTCCACCAAAAGGTGGTGCAACCATGTATCTATCCAGGGCTCAATACTGATGCAATGAACAGATATCTGGTTTTGTTTGTTTAACATTTGGGTCATAATAAAATAATAAATGCAATTTTATATTTAGAATCATATTTTGAATTCCAGCCCTCTCCCATGTACATTTTTCTCTCATGCATAGACTAACGAGCCCCTCACCTCTGCAGGTCATTAGCCCACAGGGAAATATCATGTAAAAATTGGGTCAGGTTAGCTTTTATTAAAACTCTCAATACATATTGCTGATAAAGATGCTGTGAGTGCAATCTTCTTGATTGCATGGGCTGAATTTAATTTATATTGCTGATAGCAGTGATCCATGAAGGTCCTAGGTCGGTGCTGTTTCGTGGCAATACAGCACAAGCTCAGAACTTTTTGAGTTCATCCTCCCATTTCCAACACACACTTGAACCACCAACAGCCAGCACAGCACATATTTCGGGAGGTATTTTAGTAGTATAAGGAAAGAAAATATGATTTCTATTTAATCTTGGTAAGGCTTGTTAATGGTTTTGTTATATATATATATATATATACACACAGTATTTGTATAATATGTAATATTTTCATATTCAAGGTGTCTGTATTAAATATACATTTGCCTGAATTACTTGACATTAGGTGGAGGAGGCTGATGATTGGCTGAGGTATGGAAACCCATGGGAGAAAGCTCGTCCTGAGTACATGCTGCCAGTACATTTTTATGGACGAGTGGAGGAGACGGAGGAAGGATCTAAATGGGTTGACACACAGGTTAAAACACCTTTGAAACATAACAAAAATTGGGAGTTACATGACACTACCGCAAAGTTAGAATGAACACCCTTGGATGTGCATAGAGGATGTTCACACAGCATTTTACGTAGCAAATAACAGAGTCACAGACATATTATATTTGTTTAATAGGAATTTCCCCCATTGGGGATAAATAAGTACTCTCCATCTATCTATCTCTTTCTAATAACTGAGCATTCTTTCATTACGAAAGATTCCACAGTTTATTTGTCTGCTTGACAAAATATGCCCCTATTTAGAATACTTATATTTCATTTTAATATATGCCTAATTAATACAGAATGTTCTTTTATAAAGCAAAAATTGTCTGGTTTCAAATTTGGTGTCATGCAGTTTGTTTATTTGCTATGAAGCAAATGCTGAGTGAACAACTTGCAGATGTGATGAGTCCAATTTTATTGCCTGGGGTGGTAGGATGTATCCTGGTTGGTGGTGCATTGGTTTTATTTAAAGATCTTCCTTTAGGTCGTACTGGCTATGCCATATGATACTCCTATCCCTGGCTACATGAATAACACTGTGAACACCATGCGCCTGTGGTCTGCACGTGCTCCCAATGACTTCAACCTCCGAGACTGTGAGTGACTAAAAATCATACACATTAGTGTGTGTCCTCAGTCCAGTTGCGTGTTGATCTTTGCGTGAACACATCAGTTAAAAAAGTTTGTGGAACCATAAATTATTCTGCAGCGCCCCCTTTATGTTGATGAGTATATTTTACCCTCTCGGACAGACACGCCTTTTGCTTCCAGACACGCAACTTCTTATTTTCATATGCTTATAAGAGATAAGAGATAAATCACGCCTACAGTAGAATTATTACTTAATTTACTTACTTATTCTTAATTTTACTATGCAACACAACTAAATTAGTTGCACACAAGGAAAACGGAGACAGCAATAATGTGACATAAATAAAAAATATATTCATCAAAGCTCACAAGAAAAGATACTGAAGTATAAATATTGGGATAAAAATATAAATGTCTAAATGTATTCAAATGAAAAGAGAAACATTTTGATGTACACAGTCTACCCACTTGTTTCATTTCTCCAGTCAATGTTGGTGATTACATTCAGGCCGTCCTGGACCGAAACTTGGCTGAGAACATTTCCAGAGTGCTCTACCCCAACGACAATGTGATTTCTCTCTCTTGCGTATATTTGTATTTAACAATCCTACGTCTAATCATTATTGATTCAATCTGCAGATATTTCAAAGTACTGGTGTTCTAACAATGGGTTCCGGTGCTGATTTTAGTATCGTTCTGTGTTATGGCTGTTGCAGTTTTTTGAAGGTAAGGAGCTGCGACTGAAGCAGGAGTATTTTGTGGTGGCAGCGACTTTACAAGACGTCATTCGACGCTTTAAGACTTCGAAGAAGAATTCCCCTCTCCCTATGTCTTTTGAAAGCTTCCCCGATAAGGTTTGTGAATGTTTCTCTGCCATCACATTTGACACATTCTCTTATCTCCTACCCACGCAGCATCTGAGCTAGTGCCGTTCTAGTGATGGCAAATCTGAAAACCGTAGTGCTAAAATGTTCTCTGTGTTTGCGTCCCAGGTGGCCATCCAATTAAATGACACGCATCCTGCCATGGCTATCCCTGAGCTCATGAGAATCTTTGTGGACATTGAAAAATTGGACTGGGATGTGGTGAGAAACACAAAACCATACAGACGGTCTGTGTGTGAATGATTACAGATCACGTGTAAGAGATGGCACACTGGTTATTGCTATCAGAAACTTTGGTCTTTTCCCATGCCACTGCCATTTTGGAGTTTGCATCTCATCCCTGTGCTTACATGGGTTTACTCTGGTTTCTTCACACATTCCAAAGGCATGCATTAGGTCAAGACACGTTTCTAAAGTCTTCCAGTTTGAGTGACTGTGTGTACACGTGCTTTGTGGAAAGGACTGGCACCTAAATACTGTGTATTGGACAATGTACAATGTTGGACAATGTAATTCAATCTGCTCTTCGTACTGTGGCATATACATTAGCCTAGCTAAATAAACAATCCACCACGGTTATACAAAGCACTTCCATCTGCAATGACAAGTAGGTGCATCATCTAACCCACTTTACTGGGCACATGCCCAAGGAAAATATTGCTTTACCCCACGAAAATGTCAATTTTATCATCGTTACTACAGGACACATTCTCTACATTCTAATTCACTACAGGCACTACATTTACAATCTTTCCAAAAGCAGTTCAGTTCAGTTTTTTACATGGATTCATGGACATGGATAAATATTTCCAAGAAAGCCATACTGCAGGCTAGATAATGACAGCTCAAAAACATTTTTTCTGGCTAGCCACTAATGATTATATATACTATACTATTATATATACTATTAAATATACTATACTAAAGGGCACCTGTTGCATTACAATAAACAAAAGGAATGCAGTTAATTACAAAAAAAAAAATCATCTTAATTTTTTTTATCTTTATTTATCTGTGTTTATTTTATCATCCGATTTCATTTAATGACGTGTTTACAGTCGAATCCGGTTAATGGGACCAGCCGCTTATTCGGACCGAATCCTAAAGTATCGAAACAAATCCTATTATATTCGTGTAATGTTATTCGCTTATTTGGACCAAAATTCTGTTTAATCGGACCAAAGAGCGTGAGAAGCGAATAAGAAAAAGAAGCCACAAGTCGCCACTTAGAGCGGATACAAAGCGGATCAACGAGATATGGGAGGATTTTTGGGATCCCCAGGAGAATTTATGCTTTTATCAAAGGTCAGGAAATCCGAATCTGGTCCAAAACCAGTGGGGGGTGACCACGCCCACAACTTTCTTGATTTTGTTCAAGTGCAGTCCGTCAAGAGAACGTGTCAGATCACACTGGATAA